>JADRCH010000198.1:3699923-3757030 GCA_019843965.1 Rhynchomys soricoides
TTCCTCACTTTCTCTCTCTGACTCTGTATTTCCCTTCCTCCTTCTCTTTCTCTCTCTCTTTGTGTGTGTGCCTTTCTACCTCTCTCTCCATCCCTCCCTTTCTCTCTTGGTCTCTGTTCCTCTATTTACCCCACTATCCTTCTCTCTGCCTTTCTGTTTCTTCCTTCCTCCCTCCCACTCTCTCATTTTCTTTCTCTGTCTGTGTCTCTCCCTCGTCCTCTCTTTCTCTCTCTGTCTCTCTCTCATGTGTGTGTGTGTGCGTGTGTGTGTGTGTGTGTGTGTGTATACATGTCTTAATTTGCTTTCTTTTACTGCAATAAAGACAACAACTGAAAGAAATTTGTGGAGGAAAAAATTTGTTTGGTTTACATGTCCAGATAACAGTCCATCTCTGAGGGAAACCAGGGCAAGAACTTGGAGATAGGAGCAGAAGCTGAGACCATGAAGGAACACTGCTTACCGACCTGATCCCTTTAGTTTGCTCAGCTTGCCTTTTCACTGCAACCAAGGACCACCTGCCCACGGGTGATACTACCCACAATGGGCTCACTCCTACATATCAGTCACCAATCAAAAAACTGCCCAAAAGACTTGTTAGCAGACCATTCTAAGGGAGACATCTTCTCAATTAAGGTTCTCTCTTCCCAGAAGACTCTAGCTTTTGTTGACAAACAAACAAACTATTACTGAGCACAGCATGTATAAATGGAATAATTGTCCTGAGGAAAGCCGAGGGCATGACTCTGAATCTGACTATGAAGTAATGAGTCCTTGTTATTGCACTAGCAGAGAGCGGTGGCTAGCTACTCAGTTTGCCAAGCTGTTTGTTGCTGAAATTGACCTGCAAGTGCTCTGTAGTTATAATCCACATTTGAGAAGGTTAAGTGTAAACTTTCACTTTATGTTAGAGATTGTTGCTCTTCCTCTCTTTCCAAGAAGATCACTCAATTCATGCACACACCAACTCCTCTCACACATTTTGATTTAGAAGTTGAGGCCTGCCTCTAGCCCATAAAAGCAACCTGTCACTGTGGAATAATTCACCCCCAGGTGGGGGATGGGGAGAAAACAACTGAAGAAGAAGTCAGATGAGTAAGACCATGGTTTGCAGAGTCTACAGGACAATTTGTTCATGCATGGTGCATGCATGCTGATTGGAAATCGGGACTCAGGGATGCACAATGTTTCTCAGATACATTGGACTCTGCATATCGAAAAGCTTCCCTGGCAGCTACTCACGCCCCTTGCTTGCCTGTTGACCTTTTATGGGCCGAGCCCGCATGCCTGACTAACTGATTTGTTCCAGCTGCAGCTATATTTTCTACCTTCCTTGTTACTTAATTGATCCTGGCTGTGCCTGGTCCTGCAAGAAGCCCTCCCAGACCTTGCAACATGTGCTATTTATCCTGTGTGTACTCCTGCGTCCTGACAAGGAACATAAAAAAATCAAAGATGGCAGGAGACAAGGGGAAGGAAAAGTAGGACAGAATACTCAGAATACAAATAGCTTGGCTCTCTGTGGATTTCCTCAACCGCTGTCCACTGTGTCTGGGATCAACCAACTTTTCTCCCACCGGCAGCTCATCTCTAGAGACTTAGATTTTCCCTTTAAACTTTAAAAGCTGTAATCATCAGGAGAGATTTAAAGACAAAAGAAAAAACTCAGAACAACAAATATTTCCTTTACTCATTCTTTGTTCTTGTGGCCACATGTATTAAGATCTTTCTAAACCCTTGGCACAGTCCTGGCCTCCAGGGAAGCAGGTGAACTCAGAGACCCTGGCTTTGGTGCAGTTCTCAGTCTTAGAGAAAAGCCCAGACACAAAAACAAATAGCAGAAGTATTGGAGTGCTTGCAACAGCCTAGTGCAGAAGTTCCTGATGTGGGGATAAGGGATCTCAGATATTTCCAAGACCCTCTGAGAGGATCTGTGAGGTCCAAATTCTTTTCACAGTAAAACAAGCAGGTCATCTGCCTCTCTGTCTTCATTCCCCTACATGTGCAAAGGGGAGTCTCTGGAGATGGTGTGCCCTGCGAAATCACCACTGATGGAATATAGAACCAGAGGGAAGAACATGCCTGGCCTCGACAAAGCCCAAATCAGACTTTACTTTATACATTTTTGCCTTAGAAAACAGTTATTCCTCACAGAATGTGTTATTTTCTTCTATCATTGATAGTCTTGCTGTTTTTAGATAAGTAAACAAACATGCAATGAATTCTCAGAACTAACTTCTAATACAGTGAATACTGACAGATATAGCACACATCAGCAAAGAGAGCATACAAACAAACATCTATGGGGAATCTCAATAACTCTGTCAAGAAGTAACAAAAATAAACAAATAAAGCAGTGCAGAGAAAACCTACGTATCTTTTGCCTAGCATATCATAATAGTCCATTATCATCGCTTGCAGTTAGGCATCAATTCAATACTATTAGCTATATATCCTATTTGTCTTGGTTTATAATACATATATACTATATGTACTATAATATATATGTTTATTACATATGTATATGTCTAATACATATATATTATAATATACATATTATATATATGTTTCATATACATGTGCATATACACACACACATATATATACACACACAAATATATATAAATTCACACACACATATATGTATGTGTCCACTGAATAGACACACCAATTTGTTTGCTCACCACCAATTAATAGATATTTAAATTGGTTTTGATGTTTGATAGCTAGGAATAATCTACTCTGAATATTTATTTATATGTTCTCATACTTGTTTTCTAGACTAAATGCCCAGAATATGTATTTAGCGGCTCATGTGGAAGAATGACTTATGTTTCCAGCATGGTTTTAATATTTCTTTTCCCACTACGCTGTGTAAGAAACCCATTGACTCAACATTCTCTTCACTATCTTTTTATTGTCAGTGTGTTTTAATTTGGCTATTCTAGTGGAGATGTGATGATATCTCACTGAATGTGCCCTGAATACTTAAGAGCTAATCATACTGGATTTCGTTCATATGTTTATCCATATCTACTTTGAACAAGTGTTGGTACAAGGCCTTTGCCCACATTTTATCAAATTGTTTATTAACTTACTACTTAGTTCAAAGGGTTTATATATATATATATATATATATATATATATATATATATATATATATCGCCAGCATTTTAAAAGACATCATTTGCAACTATTTTCTTCCAGTCTTTGGGCTTTTTTAGAAATCCAGTTTTTAGACTATCTTAGTGAATTATGCCTTTGTCTTCAAGCCTAAGAATTCTCTGCCTAGCCCTAGGTTGTGATGATTTTATTATAAATATTTTTTTAAAGCATGTGAAATATCTTTTTAAAAATAGGTCCAAAAGCTACAAGACTAAGTATGTGTGTAATACTTTCAAAGTGTAGACACAGGGCCTTGAATTAGAACTTGTTTGTGAAGAAGAAAATGTGGTAAGAGAAGAGCTGAAACCAGGCTTCTCAGGGAAGCAGAATCCCTAGTCATGAGTGGTACTTGTACAGGCAAGAAATGGCTTCCCTTCTCTGTCTCTTAATCTGTCTCTCTCCTTCTTTCTCCTCTCTGTCTCTCTCTCTGTTTCTACCCATGTCTCTCTGTCTCTGTCTCTCTCTCTCTCCTCTCTTTCCCTTGGCATAAGATGGGACAAAGGCATCTTAGATTGAGCAATGGAGCGAAGGCCAATGGAAATGAAAACCCATGCTGCATCAGGAGCAGCCATGTCCCTTAGAGATATGGAAACAGATGGACAGAGAAGCAGAGCAGAGGTGGGAGATGGGATAGGTGTGGTAGGAGGGAGGTCAGCTCTGAACAGGCTAATCTATATCTCTCTTAGAATATTTTTCCATTGCAGACTGAGTCTTACTGCAGTCAGTTAATTACAACAACCATTATTTTTGTCAGATCATAATGATTTTCCAACACTAACTACAGAGTCAATCCTATTTACTTTACGGCATGACTGAAGAGTGGGAGGTAAGGTAAGGAACAGAGTTTAACTTCTATGCATAGGCTCAATATAACAAACACTTCACAGCTTCCCTTGAAGATCAGTGAGATTTTCCCCCTGAATGCCATCCCTGTCAGCCTTACTTTTCAGGTTGGTGTGGCCAGTGACATCAGGTGACAGTTAAGTCAGACACACACAGACATCCACACTAGCTTCTTTGTTCTCTCTCCCCTTTGACTTTAAGCATTTACATTGGATGACTCTGGTTGTCACAAGACTAGAGCAAAGTGGGCCTCAGGCTCTATGGAGGAGAGCAGCTGCTCATGTGAGAAATACCTGTTTGGAGATTTACGTAATCCATCAAGTTTATAAAGGCCACTCACAGTAGGAATTTTGTTACAGTGACTAGCATGGTAATGCTAAAGAGAAAGGTGGTCCCACTCCCACTGTGTGTCTCTGGAGGAAAGGGGTCCTGTGGGACTGTGAAAGGCAGCCTGGTTTTTGGTTAAGCTAAAGTTTAAAACCCCAGAGAACCAGTAGGGTGTCCCCAGCAGGGGACAACCATACAAGGGACAGTAGGCATTTTGCATGCTTCTGGGCCTCAGGCTCTTGACACGAGGCTGCAGCTCTCCATAGGTCTGTGACCTTCAGTCACATAAGGGCAACACCCCAAACCCCTCCACAGTAGAGGTATGGTCACATAGCCTCAAAACATCTCCATTTTAATGAGATACCTATAGGCTTAGCCAATAAGCTTCCCTTCCCAGACACTCCTCCCTGTAAAAGGTATTTTAACCTCAGGCCCACCCTGAGAAAGTGAGGTATAGTTTCACTCATCATCACTCTCTACCATGACAATAAACGCCCTAGAACCATGGACTGTCTCTCTTCATTGGAATCCACTGTGGGGAATGATGGAACAGGCCTTGGTCTAAAGAGCCAAGTCTAGTCTCCCCCAGAAGGCCTCTCAGCGCTCCCATCTCTACCAACCAAGCCAACTAGCCAAAGACTCCGTCTCTGGTGGGACCCAGCCAGGCTTTTCCCCACCTGGGATACCCAAGAGACTGAGAGTCCGACACCAACCCAGTGGTGCAGTGGGGTGAGCATGGTCAAAGTTCCTGTGTCTCGCTTTTCCTGGAGGCCTGAGCCCTGGGGAGGACGTGGGACTCCTCTTACCACCTTAACCCAACAGGGTCCCTCTGTGTGTCTCTAGAGAAAAGGGGTCAGAACTTACAATGAAGGTGTCCTCCTTGCTGGCCCTATATTCGAAGTGCAGATGAGTCCATACTGATTTTCATGGAGCTATGCAGGACCGAAGTCAAAAGATTTCAAATCACAAATACCTTGTGAGACAAGATGTTTAGATACATATCATGAAAAGCCAAATTCCATTATGAGAATATTCACATAATAGTGGACTTGGTTTTCTACATTTTGTTAAAAGCAGTCCCACTAATAAAAACTATCTTTGAGAGAGTGAGATGACTTAGTGGGTAAAGGTACCTGTGGCCCAGGACCCACAAGATAGGAGAGAAAGGACACTCATATGTTGTCCTTTGAGCTTTATATCATATGCTTGCACAGAGACACACCCACACTAAAGTATAATTTTAAAATGCCCAACTCTTTAGATTTTCAAATCTAGAACTAGTCTTTTGAAAGCCCCTGAGTTACTAATTAGATCTACAAAATGGTTCATGGGAATTTAGCTGAGTTTTCTTGAGTGACATACAGGTTCAGATGAGAGACTTGAGAGGAGATGTCGGTGGAGTCAAAAAGCAGGAGGAGAGCATTGCAGAGCACTTGTAGAAGCCTGTCATTTGAAGCTTACACAGCTGCCACACTTCTTTGTGCAGACTATAGACAAGGATCCGTCAGAAACCCAGTAGACAATGGACCCAGACTTCAGACTGATGCTCTTCTAACTCCAGTATCCACACTCTTTTCACAAATGCCACCATGTCTTTGTGTACATGCAATTTCAACACTACATTTAAAAGCTCCCTTTAGAAAGAAAGCAAAAAATACTTTTTCCTTTTTCCCTCTGCTGCTACTGCTCTCAATTTCTATGTGTCATGGCTGTATCTCATCCATACCTAGTCTCTGAAGCATTTCTTGGAAAATCAACCTTACGTGATAAACCATGTAACCTTTAGTTTTCCAATAACTATTAAACAAATGAAGATTTTATAAAAAAAATTTTTTTCTATAGGCCCTAACTGTATAAAGCATTTCTGTAACAAGACAATGAAACCTTGCTTTTATAGGCTCCTAAGGAAGAAAACAGCTGTAGCATAAAGAGGTATTTCTTCTCAGGAATATACAATAAAATGTGATCTAAAGGAAAGCAAAAATGAGGCACATAAATTATCTTTTATCTGTCCTAGTCCAAGGGCCATATGAGAAACTTCTGGAAATTGTTGTCACCCTTGGGTTCTTGTGTTACCTTGGAACCCAGTTCTTCCTCATAGGTTTCACCTAAAGATCACCAAGGCAACTATGATAGGAGAAACAATCCTCTTCATGACATGACAATTTCAACAGGGTAGTAAGAGCCAGCTCTAAACAGCCAAGTCATCATTAAAATCAGGTGCTTCTGCAGGCATGTCCTACATACTTGTTCATTGATGTTGAACTTCCAGGGATTCTGTGAAGTGTGTGCTCTACTAGCTTCTCCTGAGCTTCCCTGTAAGGTTTCACATGAAAAGAATTGACACAAGTTAAGGGCTTAACCTAATTCATTTTGGTTTATTAACTAAATTTTCTTTGAACTATTTCATCCATGTATATACTGTATTCTGATTGCTCTCATCCAAGCCTTTTCAATCACCTTCCCTCCCTGTCCACCATCTTTCTCCTTACCAATCTGTCTCCCATATTCACATACTTCTGTTTTGTTTGTGTCCCTAAATTTGACCAAGGCCATCTGTGTGGCCTTGCGATTGGAACTACCCATCAGGGCCTGGTGGGTTCAGCAGTGGGAACACAACTGAAGGCAATGTCTCACAGAGCCTAGAAATACAAGATAGCTCAGAAGGACGAGGGTCCTAAGCCACTCCCCTACCCATGACTGAACATTGAGACCTGACATGTGCAGTCCCAGCGTAAGTACTGGAAGCTGCTGTGAGTTCAGGATTGTGTTAGTGATATCATGTTGAGAAGATGGGATCTGACTGTCCTCCCTACCATTTGGATCTTATATTCTTTTTACCCTTATGCCAAAACTTTTCCTGAGCCTTAAAAATAATGATAGAAATAACTTGTTTAGGCCTGAGCATGCACCTATCACTCTTTCTCAGTATCTTTGGCAGCCATTAGCCTCTGCATTTACTAATGTTCACTGAAAATAGACTTTTCTGATTAGGTTGTGTGTACCCTTTGTTGTGCTATCATGGCTATGGAGTAATGGGGGATGTTGTTCTAGTTCAATATTGTGAATATTGTGACGAGAACATACAATGTACATAAATCCTTCCTGTTGTTAATGTTTTCTAGCTACCTCTAAAAGGTAGATAGAAAATTCCAAAATCCTTCCTCCTAACTCTATTCTTATTTCACAGATGAGAAATTCTTCCTTCCATCTGATACACTTGTTCTTCCGATCAACTGCATTACATAACTTATATCTCTTCTCCACACTTATCTTCTGGAGTTCTCACACCAAACTCCAGATACCCTGTATCACAGTGGTCCTGAGCCAGTGTCATTATGTCTTTACATCTTTGTTGCATAGATTATAATATAGTTTTGACATGCTATGAGTACATAAGATGATAGCTCTGTTGACAAAGCTAACATTAACTGGGCAGTCCAACACAACCAAGCGTCAGTAGAGCCAGGAGATTGTAAGTAAGGTCTTTGGTTAGCACACTGCCATGTATCCCATAAAAGGGGCAGTGTCTGGGCTGCACATGCTGCTTCCCTTGGCTGTACCATTTTTGTGGGGACTTAAATTCAAACTTCAGTGAGCACCCTGTTTTGTTTGCACCATTGTAACAGAAAAACTTGGCAGATATAACTAATAGGATGATTTATTTTGGTTCATGGTTTCAGAGAGCTATTGGACTCTACAAATTTGGAAAGATGATCTGGAGGCAGGAATATGTTGCAGATGAGCTCTGTTCCCTTTTTGGCTGACCAGGAAATGACCAGGGATCATGTGGCTAGACCAACATGACCCCAAGTGATATAATTCTTCTAGATATGCCCCATTGGATTTCCATACCCTGCTAAAAATAGCAGTAGAACCTGAAAGCCAAGTATTCATCGAGAACCTCTATGAAACATAACATACCAGAAGAGCCATTCTTTACTTTTGTTCTTAAGCACAAGCAAAAATAGAAATAGCACCAATGAATCCCCACATCCTACCCTCAGCTCACTTCAACATTATCATCTCATGTTTGAGTGTCTTTTTCTCTTGGACAATAAGCTACATAAGGAGTTCAGACTCTATCCAAATGGACCATGGGGAGTCGCTGATAGGAATCAAAAAGGAAAAATGACAGTCAGCTTTGTTTTTAAGCCAAGTCTCTCTGGTCTTTAAGTGGAAGAGAGACAAGAAAAGATGAGCTTCAGGGGTATCAAGAAGGTGGTCCAGGAAAGTAGATGGAATCATAAAGTGCAAAAGTGGAAGCAAGCATTTCTAACTGTAATCTAGTGCAAGCAGAGTTTATCCAGAAAAGATTGC
The DNA here is from genome assembly GCA_019843965.1 of Rhynchomys soricoides. Classification (NCBI taxonomy): domain Eukaryota; kingdom Metazoa; phylum Chordata; class Mammalia; order Rodentia; family Muridae; genus Rhynchomys; species Rhynchomys soricoides. The sequence continues at coordinate 3,708,576 of JADRCH010000198.1, forward strand.
TGTTTATAATGCATTGGAAATTAAACTTGACCCGTCATCTACCATGACTCACTGACCTTCAGATGGGAGGACCTAGCAGATGTGTATTGTTATTTTAATGAGCACTATTTACACACACACACACACACTCTCACTCACTCACACCACAAATACCAGAAAATTTACATGGTTTTTAAAGAGTTATTACCATGGGTGCTCACATCCACCAATGAATGTTTCTCACAGCTATCTTGCTTTCTCATTGAGGCTATTCAAATGTCAGTGGTTTTAGCACCAAGCTTAATCTTTACTAGTCTGCACCAGAGTTTCCCCCAACACAGCCTTGCTGACTCTCTCTTGTAGCGGTCAATGGGAATGTTTAATGCACAGAATAGAGAGTCCCAGCATCAATGTTAGACAGCCTTTGAGACACGCTCTGTGTTTGAGTACTTGTACTTAGCCAGTGAGGCTTACCAATACTCAAATATTAAGCAAGGAACAGTCACTCACCTCATCACTTGCTAAACAGAACATTTAGAGAACGTGTTCTTAAGGACAAGTGCTATTGAAGCACTAGGATCAAAACAGAAGAAAATGAAGAATCTGTTTCTATGCAGTCTCTACTCCAAAGGGAGAGAAAACCCACAAAACAAATAATAGATAAAATGGTGGTTAGAGCTGTACAGAAAAATGAATTATGAAGGGAAGCCTCGAGGACACAGGAATGAATGGACTCCATATGCCTGGGGATGGCAGAGGGTGAGGAGATCCTATTTTATGTGAGTGAGGAGGAAAGAGCCTAAGATTTGTCTTTTTGTTCATGTTTTTGTTTCTATTTCCCACTTCAGAAATACTGGGGATACTGGTCTAAATGCTGACAAAATACAGATGATCATTATTTGTGGAGTCCGTATTTGTGATTTTGGCTGCTAGGTAAAATGCCTTTCTAACTCCCATGCTATGGTTTCCTTTCTGTTGCTGTGACAAAACATTCAAATCAAAAACAACTTAGGGGAGTAAAGGACTTATCTGGCTTACACTTTTAGGTCATAGTTATCATTGAAGAATAAGTAAAAATAGTGAAGCTTTTGATTCAGGTCCAGGGATGTGGCTTGATGGTCCCTCACCTACACTCATGCTCAGCTAGTTTACATTTTCATCTGAAGAACACGTGCCCAGGGATGGTGCTGACTGCAATGGTTTGGCTTTTCATCCATCAATTAATAATCAAGATGTCATTCCACACGCATGCCCACTGGCCAATCTGATATTACCCTCAACTGAGAGCACCGTCTTAGGTGATCCTAAGCTGAACTAAATTGACAAATCCATTCTTGCAGTACTATCATGGTCACTTAAGGACCTTTGCAAAGTAGCAAAACATTTGAGTCAGGTGTGCACATTCCCAGTGCATCACTCCAGTAAAGTGATGCTTTGCCTTGGTGCCTCTGCTCTTCTGTCATGAGCAAATGTCTTTTTCAGTCTATGTAATGTAATTAGTTTCAATTATTTTTTCTTTATTAGAGGTATGCTATTTAAAATGAACCTCAAGCACATTGCCTATAGGCTACCTAGTATAGATACACATTGTCTAAAGATAGGCTAGTATTGAGGCACATCCCCTATAGCTTTGCTAGTAAAGATACACATTGTCTGCGGGCTGTCTGGTAGAGATGAACATTGCCTAAAGGCTGGCTAGCAGAGAGCACATTGTCTATGGGTTGGCTAGTAAAAATACACACTGCCTATGGGCTGGCTAGTAGAGAAGTTACATGCACCTTAAAAAGAAAGTGTATGTGTTAGAGTAATACATCAATAACCAACAATATGCCTTTAAGACACCAGTTCTCAACCTGTGGGTTGCAACCCCTTTGGAGGTCAAACTACGCTCTTATAAGGGTCACCTAAAACTATTAGAAAACATGGATATTTTTATTACAATTTGTAATGGTAGCAAAATTCTAATGGAGGGTGACTTCATAGGACACCCTACAGACAGTACTGAGGACCAACTGCAGCACCTCTATTCTCTTCCTATGCTGAAAGGAGGCATTACTTTTTTTCTTTTTGTTTGTTGGATATTTTCTTTATTAACATTGCAAATGCTATCCTCTTCCCCCCCCTCCAGAAACCCCATATCCCATCCTCCCTAAGCTCAGCAGATCCAGATCTTAACCTGAGTTTTGCTGTTTATGTCCATGTAATTTGGGGCCAGGCTGATAATCTTATTGGTCTCAGTTTTATGATCTGTAAAATAGACGTAATGGTTCCCACCTTTCAGGGTCACTGTGAAGGATAAATGCAATAACACATGGACACTAATTTGAGGGCACATAGTAGACAACACTTTAATTAAAAGCATTTAAAACCCCTCAATTTCCTATTTGGTTATATCTTTCTATTGAAAATTGTATAAAGGAAGATAATCACTTGCATACATTTTAAAACCAATCATGTTTTAACTGAAAAGTATTGCATGCATCCACTGGAAAAAAATCAAATGATACATAGTCTACACATGAATACCTTTACTTCACAGATTTTCCTCTAAAAATAACAGTTGTGGCCCATAATATATGTTTCTAGTAGATGTGTGTACAAGCCTCGGTATTTATGTATATAAATACTTCCAGAAGGGAGTTTAATTTAAAGCCCACTAGCCTTTTCATCTTAGATCAGTTACTGTGTTATTTCCTTGACAAAGTACCTGACTACAACAACCAGAGAGAGGAAAGATTGATTTTTACTCATGATTTCAGAGTGCTCAAGACATGGTTGCTTGGCCCTGTATGCTTAGGCAGACCATGATTGTGATGGGACTCTGTTGGGGAAGACAGCTGTTCTCTTCTTGGCAGACAGGAAGCAGACCATAAAACATGAAAGGGCCAAAGACAAGCTATCCCCAAGAATCCACTCCCAAGATCCTAATTTCAATACCTAAGTCTCATTTTCTAAAGTATCTAAAACTTCCCAACCAGCCAGGGACCAAGAATGTAACACATGAGCTGTGTGGGGACAGTTCACATTCAGAGCATAACATGTTTCTTCAGATTTTAAAACCAATTCCTTGAGCAATTCTAGCTCAGGAGTATGGCTTGAGCTGTGTCTTACAGTTGCTGGAAATAACAGAAAGACTTGGCCATCGGATACAAATCTCTGTTGGCTATAAAGAGACATCATGAAATTCAAGGTAGAACTGGAAAACATTATACTGAATGAGGTAACCTAGACCCAGAAAGCCAAATGTCTTATGTTCTCTCTTACATACAGATGCTAGCTCTGGATCTTTTAGACTTGAGTATATATGCAATAGTAGCCACAGAAGCCAGGAAAAGAGAAAAGGACTATGGGGGTGGGAGGAGAAAGAGCTTTAGAGACATGGAGAGTAGGATACAAATGCTATGAAGGGGAAAATGAGGGAAATGGGGGTGCTTAGGGGAAAAGGTAAAACAAAGGGAGAGAGAGACAACACCAAGAATGTTTGAAATAAATATGCTTGAAACATAGTATTCTATAAGTTCACACACACACACACACACACACACACACCCCACAGAGAGAGGGGGTGGGGAGTTATGACATACACAGTGATCATACTCCTCCCAAGAGCCATAGATTATCTAACAAAATCCATAGAGCCAAGAAAAGGAAAACACCCTTCATGTTGGTATTAGAGGTTGTGGTGAGTTTCCAAGGGACTCCCAAAATAATATAGGCTATTTACATTGCCCTTAGTTACCTCCCAGACCTTGATGGTAAGACTTATTGCTGAGTTTTAGACAGGATTTGAAGAAATCAAGCTGAAATTGACCTGGAAACCTCCTCAAGAACTAACTCCAAAAGCACCAGAGGGAACTCTTCAAGCTGCCAAGGCAGAAAATCAATCAGTAGTCCTGCCCAGCTGTAAGGCCTATGAGTCACAATGACCAGCCCAGCAAGAAATTTTATAAGATGCAATAGTGGCACATTTATATTGAGGGGTGCATATAGTTGTTTAATTATATCTAAGACCCTTTCAAGTAGGAAGGTAACCAGAGGATGAAGATAACTGTGAAATGTCTTCTAGACACGCTAGGGATGCTGCACCCATGAAATCTCAACAATATGGTTGCCTAATAACCATACCAGTCAACATGCCAATTCAGATGGGGGAAATTTCCCAAGGCTCTACCCCTTAAATGAACAGATACAGGCAGTTAATGGCTGCAGTGAAAGTGGGGGAGACCGACACTCCTGGAGACTGATCCACCAACCAAAGAATACACATGGAGGGACCCATGGTGCTAGGCACATATGCAACAGAGGAGGGTCTTGTTAGCCATCAGGGGGAGGAGAGGCCCTTGTGCCTGAGAGTGTTAGATCCCCCAGTAGAGGAGAATGCCAAGGAAGGAGGACTAGAGTGGGTGGGTGGGTGGGTGAGTGGGAGAATACCTCCATAGTGGCAGGGGGAAGGGGGAGAAAATGGGGAGGTTCCAAAGGGGAAATCTAGAAAGGGGGAAACATTTGAAATGTAAATAAAGTAGGGAAAATAATAATAATAATAATAATAATAATAATAATAATAATAAAAAAGAAAATACAAAAGAAAAGAAAGAAAGAAAGTGAGGGAGAAAGAATCATTACCCATCCAGGGACAACTGAAATAGGTTATTCAGTCACAAAGAGTCAGCCCAAAGCACATGCACTTACAAGCAACACTAAATGGACTCACTAGGGTGTGTGTGTGTGTGTGTGTGTATTTATAATTATAAAAGAAGATTATAAATTTGAAAGGAAATTAGGGATATAGAAAGAGTTGGAGGGTGGAGAGGGGGAATAGAAATGATGTACATACAGGAAGCATGGATGAATTGCTCACAATAATAAGTACTTAAATCTAAAGAAATAGAAACACTATGGATTGATTGGTGAATTTTTTATTTGTTGAGATCACTGAGCAAGTTGCTAAGAAACAATGACATTAGCAACCCTTCCTCCTTCTACTGTTTCTCTGTGTCTCCAGAAACTTATATACGAGTTGTCACAGATGTTGGTGCTCAGGAAGGGGGTTGGGAAAACAGAAGCTGAACATTTCTCTTGAGGAGGAAGCAATACCCTTTTGGTAGGAAGATGTAATGGGACATTCTTTATAGCATTTCTCATCTGTAGTTCCAGAAAGTGGTACCAGGACATGCTAGTATCTGGGCAGTGGACTCCAGGAGCTGAAACAGCCCCAGTACTGCACCCTTGTGTCCCAAAAGCACATTATGAAAGAGACGTGCTGAGTTGGGAAAATGAGCTTCACAGTAGAGATGTGATGTCACCAAGTAAGACTGAGTGAAAATGACATTCCCAGCCTCCTTGACATTAAAGGAAATAATACATTATGTTTTATATCCAAATACTGTTGCTAAATTAAACCTATGTCTACTTTACTGGAAGCTGAAGATTGACTAATAAGAGTTAATTGAGTAGTACATCTCAAGGGGACAGTGTTATACTTACCAGTTAGTTATATGCAGCAGGGTGTGGGAGCTTATGCCTGAAATCCCAGTACTTGAGAGAATGAGACAGGAATGACATAAGGCTAGCTTGGGCTACAAAGTAAGTTCCAGGTCAGGCTAGATTGCCAAGTAAACCTTATCTCATATAAACCAACCAATCAACCAACTAACAAACAGAAAAACCACTTTCAACAGTCTGTAACTGTAAAGAATGCCATGGAGGAAGGTAAGTGGAGGTAAGCCTTAGAAGCACATGACAAGTTTTGTTAGGTAGTAACGGCACCTTCAACTAGAATTGGGACAATGGCATGTGAGAGATTTGAAGAATAGCAAATACTCTGGCCAGACCTGGGAGCATTTCTGCTATCTAGAATGAGATAACATAGTGGCACCTCGAAGTGGCCCTGCTTGAGGGGTTATATAAAGATCCCTGCAATGGCCAGAGAGCATGAGAGAAAATTGGGAATTTCATTTCAGCAACATTGAAAATGAGATACCGCTGAGACAGGTGGCTGAAGGTAAAGAGTTGGGCATGTGATACAAGAGAAGAATCTATGAGCTGTACAAATGCAAGCAAAAGTCTTTCTATCTTCAGAGTTCAAGTTTCTTTTACATCCTCAGCTTTCACAGACAATGCTGATGATGGTGAAAGTAATGGTGAGAATGATAGGATCTGTTGATGGATGATTATTCTAGGCACATGGATAAACTATTTTCTTTAATTACTGTGATGACACAACAGGTTTGCCTGCTATCCCACTTTCTGGCTGAGAAACTGAGGCCTAGGAGCATATAGATAACCAGTCTCAGAGACACAATCCACAAAGAGATTATTTGTTCACAAAATGTGAACCAAAATATTAGAAGGTAGAGGCAGAGGCTCAGGAGTTCATGATCATTCTTGGTACTACCTAGTGGTTTCAGTGCTGGGTACAGGAAACCGTCTCAAAACAAAACAAAACAAAACAAGAACAAGAAGTCAAATGGTGTACACCTACATACCTCAGTTCTGTTCCTTGACAGACATTACTAGTCCTTCACCACAGTCATCTCGAACTACTGCTCTTGGAAATCACCAGTGATAACACTCAAGATACAACCTGTTAGCTAAAGCTGAACTTCTGGATTCTTGAAGTCCCTACAGTTTTGCCATCTCCTTGTAGTCTGAACTAAAATGTCCTGATGTCTTTAGGTCTTCATGGGTCTATTTGTTGCTTCCCAATGTCTTCACTCAATTCCAAGAATAGACCCTTGGCCTGGAGGACCTATCTTTTCTTCAGGTTACAAGACAAGAATAGAAAACACATGAAAAAAGGAATCCTACTTGTTCAGGCATCTGACATTGATACTACTGTGGTGACTGGAGGCCATGTGCAGCTGTCAGCAGCATCCTTAATGAGAGGCTTTCCCATGTTCCCTTACATTCCCAGAGTTCTCAGAAGCAATCGGCCTTTTCTGATGTTCTTGTCAGCATTCTTCTCTCTTTAAATTTGTTTCCCTTCATTTTGTCCGCAGCTGCTATCAACCTGGACCAAACCAAACAAATGTAAGAGGCTCTTGCAGACTCCTTCAACCCCCTGGGGTGCTGCGACCCCCTGGGGTGTCTAACCTTTCCTTCTTCTTTGTCTTCTCGGAGCAGCTGTGCATTATGACTTTAAGAAGTGTTTTGACCAGACACACATTTTAAACAGCTCTGGATATACTTTTCACAATCTGCTTTTAAGTACTTCCACCAACAAAAATGCCTTTGAGCATCATTTCATATTCTCCTCTCATGTCCTTCTCAACACTGAATCAAGACCTATCACCAACTCTAACTGAACTAAGAATACCAGTATTTATAATACAGTTACGTGGGTGTAAACACTGATTCAACAAAGTGGGCACTGCTACCAACCACCATCCCCAAACACCCAGGCTAGCCTTATGATAGGGACTTGACAAAGCAGGCTGGATCAGGAACCAGTTGACTGGACCTGTTTCTATGGCAGTACCATCATCACTCTTATACAAGGTTTCTTTATCTGCTAAATGCTTCCATTGATGCCATTTCCTTGGGGCAAGACCCAGTATGATCTGAAGAAAAGAACTGATTGGCAAAGAGCATCAGGAAGTAAACAATGTCTTTAGGGCCCTTTTCTTGAGGAAATGAATGCATTGTCTTAGTAGGTTCTTCAGGCTTGAATCTCTTGGGGCTCTGTTGGTTAGGAAGTGGGTATAAAATACTTCTGGTGTCTGGCTGGGAGATCCACATTGCTTCTGGGTTCTTTCAGATGGCCCCTGGAAGATGTGACAGTCAGGATGCTACAGTGAGCTCCCTGCAGTTAGTTCCTTCCTGTCTTCCCTCTTACAATATGTCAGTTCAAAGTCCATAAGAGAATAGTGACCTTTGATCTCCCAAGGGATAATATTCAGAAGTAAACCCTATCAGCATTGTCCTGTTTGTCCTATTGGCTTGGACCAAAACAAATCTCAACTGTACTCACAAAGAGAAGGTTATATAGAGTGGTGATTCCTTGGGTGTCAGTGTAGAATTCTGCCTGTTCCAAACACCCCATGTTCCTATCTGCCTACAAGAATCCTGACTTCTTAGCAGCCCAGGACAAAGAGGCTAAGGGCACTGCTTGCTCCCAGTGGCCTCCAATCAATATATCTGAAAATATTTGATGACGTTATAGAGTGTATGGATTTTTATGATTGTAAGTATGATCATGATGGAAACATCTGTGCTGAGCTTCACTGAGTTTATTAAAGTCTTCTTTCTTTCCTTTTGTTTGATCCTTACAGTAATCAACAAGGAGAATGTCTTAATCCTTTTTCTTTAATGTGAGGAAACCAGGTGTCAGAAAGGTATAATGGCAGAGTCAAGAAGGCACAACTAGGAAGTGCAGCTCCAGGATGAGATTCAGGTTCTTGTCTTCAGGAGTGTGTATTTGGAAATAAGACAAATGTATAGTTTCACAGTAAGGCTAGTAGCTATGCAAGGGATAAAGACTCTGAGCTGTATGAGGAGGGCGGTAGTAATGGGTATTGCAGAAAGTCTGGTCAAGCAGAGGAGGATTTCATAGAAAAAAAGCACATGGATTAGATCTCAAAGAACAAAATCCATCAACCTGGTAAGTTGGATATGGATGTAAAAGATCAAGTGGAGAATGAGATGGATAGACTGGGAACATGGATACCTGTGAGTTACTGGGCATGGGAGAAAGATGTCCTGATTGAGAAAAATATCTCCTGAACAGAAGTGGAAAATCCATGTGGAATACTAGAAGCTTCTTTAGGGATCTAAAGTTGTGGTGCTCATGGGGTCCTAAACCTCATTGATCTTCTGAAAAATCTCATTCCTAAGCACAGTCCACAGACATAGCCACCCCAAGCTAAGCTGATGTCTGATGAAACTCAGTCATGTGTCTTACCTGGAGAAGCAACAGCTTAAAAATCATTATGTAGGTTTGCCTGTCAGCTTCCTACGTAGGTGGCTTTGATATCTTTGAATCTCAGAGATAATATGTATAAGATGCCTATAGACAGATGTTTAAAATTTAAAAGGAAGGGCAGTTACAGATAAATTTCATTAACTCATCTGGTAGGGTTCTGTGAACTGATTTCGAATATTCCTGTTATGGGCACACCCAGATAGGTGTTCCACACATTCAGTCTGCGTGACCTTTCCTCCATTATATACTCCTAAAAGTCCCCTTTAGCTGAAAGGTAATTGATATTAAAATTGCTGCTTTTACTATTTGGTCATCAGTGACAAAAGTGAAAATAAATTCCTATGTCGCTTAGGATGGGAGAAGCTTCCTTAGAGTAGAGTATCAGTTCTCAACCTGGGTTGCTTGCACACATTCTTGCTTGTCATGGTTTGGAAGAACTGTAGGCATTTAGTGGGTTGAGATCAAGTATATTGCTAAACAGATGACAATGCCTAGGACAGCCCCATCACTGCAAAAGTGACTTGGTCCCAAATGTTAGCTGCTTGATATGGAGAACTCCTTGGGCCAGAGTCAGGTTCTAGTCTTTGCTGACTTGAATTAAGTCTGTGGTAGTCACTGTGTGTGTGTGTGTGTGTGTGTGTGTGTGTGTGTGTGTGTGTGTGTATGTTAGGAGTAGGGTGGGAGAGTGGCTTCATCCTCATTTCCTGGCGTATAACTTCTAAAATCTTTAGGTTCTCCAAGGTAGAGTGATCATTTCCTCTATGCTATGGGGTTATGTCTGGCTGACACAAGGTAGCCTTCAAGGAAGATAGGAGCTGAGAACTGTAATGACCAAAATAAGATGAGGAAGCTGGGGCTTCCAGCAGGATTCCCCAACCTCTGAGAACAAAAAGGAGAAGCCTTGGGGTAAGTTGACCATCCAAGCCCAATGGGTCTAATCAGTCATTTCTGGAGACTTGGGGATGATGAACATATGGAGGCTTCCAGGACACAGAAACAAACACATCCATACTCTTAAAGGCAGACTCTCCCTAATGCCTGTGCTTGGGGAGCCAGGCAGGCCTGTCCATTTAGCTCTCCATCTAGCCTTAGTTTTATGTTTACAAATACCCTTTATAACAAACCAGTAAGCACATTGTCCTGATTTCCAAGAACCACTGTAGCAAATTACCCAAACCTAAGGAAGAAGATGTAGGGGCCCCGAATTACAGAGGGTTGTCAGAAACACACATAAAAGCAAATTAAGGCTTGGAGCTGGTATCTGAAGTGGGGAGAGAGTAGTCATTCTAGGGGATGGGACCCTCAGCCTAGAAAGTAGACAGTGTCAGGATATACTAGATTCGTGGACACCTAGTTTATTTTCACTTCCTTAGAGCTGTTAATCTGCTTGCTGATCAGGGGAGAAGTACTCACACCCACCAAGTAGGTGAAGTCTTTATGATATTTGGTGTGTAGTAACAATAGATGAAATATAGTATGTTTTTCCTGTACAAAGACATGCTCGACAGAGACTTTAATTGGAGGAAGACTCCAGCTCAGATCTGCCTGTAATAAAGGACAAATAACCTGTAATAAATTTCTCAAGACCTGTAATGTTTTGCCTTTAGAATACTATTCTTTAGACAGATATGATACTGTTCACTTTGTGCAAAAAAGTGACGCCCTTAAATGCCCTTTTAAAAAAATGTTTGCAAGTTAATATGAAAAGCAAAAAAAAAAAAAAATTTTAGAAAAATAAAATTGTTTAGAAATTTCAAATTTAGAGCACCTAACAGTCTACGTCGTTTCAAAGGTCTCTTTCTTCTTCAACAAAGTATAAACCTGTTAGAAATAATAAAAAGAAAACTATTATTAAGCTACCTTTCCAGAAAACATACTGAATGAACCAACATTCACCCAGTAATCCAGAAGCTATAAGATGGATTCCCAAGATCAGAATAACAATGTTCAACAACTGTTGAAACCTGGGCAGCAAAGACCAGAGAAGTAGCATTGAAAATCTCAACCTACAACAAATATAACAGCATGTACATCACAGTTCATATCTGTGACTCCCAAAGGCCCACATGTTAGAGGCTTGGGAACTAGGGGAAGGAAGCCCTAAGAGGTGTGGCCTACTGGAAGTTTTGGCTTTACTGGGGATTAGTATGGCTTTGTCCTCCCTTTCTTTTTTACCTCTTGGTCAGGAGGTCTATGGTTTTACTGGATAACTCACTACCAACCTGATATGCTGCCTCACCATAAATCCAAACCAATGGGACCAACCAATCATGGAACTGTGAGCCCAAAGAAACTTTCCTCTTTTTAAAATTTTTTTAATTAATTAATTAATCAATTAATTAATTAATTAATGGATATTTACTTTATTTACATTTCAAATGTTTTTCCCTTTCCAAGTCTCCCCTTTGGAACCCTCCTATCCCATTCCTCTCCCCCTGCCTCTGTGAGGGTACTCCCCCACCCACCCTCCCACTCCCGTCTGAAACTTTTCCTCTTTATAAGTTGATTTCTTTAGGTATTTGTTATAATAACAGAAAGCTAGCTAACACAAGTTATTTCACTCTTCTGAGCACACCTGCTCATGCTAAGCAGGTATATTGTGTGTGTAGAGGGGGTGTAAGATATGTAATCCTAATTTTTGTATGATGTGGTAGGAATTTTGGAAGAGGGTGTGAGAAAGGATGCTCGGTTGACCAAGCCAAAAATCGCTATACATTTACTAAGCAGGCTACTGTATCACTTCTGTGGCTCCATCTATACCCTTCTTCCCTTACCACTGAAGAACTCTGGAAGTAACTCAAGTTTGGGCATCTTATTTCTTAATGTGCATTAAGAGAAAGAGGAATCTGAAGAAGCAGGCTACAGTGAGTTAAATAAATCATCACTGTTTACATAAATGTTTGATTTTTTTTTTTAAGTTCCTGGTCTGATTTGCAAAAGATCGTGAGATGCTTTTTGTAGTTTTGAATTCCCTATTAGCATTTGACAAGCCAACAAGTCTATGAGATTCAAATCCTGTGACCATCACATTAAGCTATAAAACAGAGTTCTGCTGAGGCAGTAATTGCCTGACATGGCTACCTGGTTCGAACTTGTGCTTAGCATGCAAATTTGCTCCAAGAATGTGTTTGACAATCACTTTTCTGTCCACTGAGACTGCCCCTTGACAGGATGTATTCCAAAAAATAAGGGGGGGGGGCGGCTTTCTATTTTTTGCCTTTTGCAAGTCGGTGGTAGCTGAGAGCAGCACCATATGCTTATAATTAGGATTACCATCAGGGAATTCAACCTTACTGAGAGAAGGGAAAGAGGCCTGCCAAGGGGGAGCACAAAAGCCCTTGGAAAAACAGCGCATGAACCAAGCTTGCTCCATTCCTGGGTAATGGGAGAAACTGGATTGTGAAAAACAGCCCTGGTTCCACTCCAGACTCCCAAGAAAGGTTGCATGGGCACAACGAGAAATGCTGACAAACAAAACCAAGTTCCAGGCCCTGATTTCCATGCAGGCTGAGGGAGGCTCACAAAGAGCCAGGCTTGCAGCCAGCAGCTGGCCTAGCAAAGACTTTGAATCCAGGCTGGTGACTTACTCCAGGCTTGTGTGACCTCATCACTTTCCTCTTGAAGGAGGGAAGGGAAGGAGAGCCTCTTGTTTAGCTCTTCTCTGATTTTCACTGGATCCAACGAAGAAGTCCATAAGGATGCAAGCTGTGGATCCCTGCTCTGATTTTGCATGACTTGGGAAAGTGATATACCTTCTCTGTCAGCCTCTCGGGTGGAAAAGAGCATGCCCTCCTCACAGAACCACTGTGAAAGTTACACAGTAGAGTACAGATGTCTAGAAGAAGATCTGGTGGCTACTACCCACTCAACAAGTCACTCAACAAGCAAGTCACAATTAGACCTGTTTGGTGTACTTCTGGGTACTGCTTATGGTTGTGAGTTTTAAACATGTATGAATTAACTTATTTCACTATAAATTATTGAATGCCTACTTTGTATCTGGTACTAATGAGCTGCAGTGGTTCAGAGAACAAATATCTGCCTTCTTGTAGAAGAAAAGAGCAATAAATGGGACAGGAAATGAGCAGGATGCTAGAGAAGTACCTAGAAGTGAAACTTTACCCTTGACTTGGAGATCAGGGAAGGTTCTTGGACAAAGGGTTCTCTGAGTCTGATCAAGATAGGTAATGAGGAGGAGGAGAAAAAAAAGGAGAGGAGACATTTAGCTTTAGTCCACAGCAAATGCCAAGTCTCACAATGATGGACACAATGGATGTCGATAAATTGGTCAACAGAAGCCTGGAGAAGGCCAGCAACCAGTCTATGGGTCACATGAACAACTTATCTGCACATGGGTTTAAAAGACCTTATCCTTTCCCAAATTTGTATGCCTGTGGAGTCTTTTGCATCCTAGCATGCTCTCTTCTTCATGCTGTATACTTCATAGTGTTCTTGTAATAAACCTTGCAGAATTCTCAATGTATGACATTGAATTTTTCTTTTCATTGTCAGAACCTGCATTTCCTATGCTGTTGTGAAAAGATTGGCTACCATTCTATCAGTGAAAATATTCCGAAGAAACAGGTAATAACCACATGACAAATGCAACCAAGGTGAGGAGACAGATAGAAATGACAGGAGACGAATTTGTTGCTGGAGGTGTTTAAATAGACTACCGAGTCTACTGTCTACCAACATGACCCATCTTTAAAAGGAATTATCAACTATTGTCACAGATTTCTCTTGTCCCCAAGGGTCACTCAAGTATTTCTTATATGCTGTTATAGTCTAATGCCATTGCACTAAGGCTAATTGGAATTGAACCCCATTCATAGAAAACAAGATCAAGTTGCCAAGCCTCTGTGAAGGTCCCTTACTGTGTGAGCTGAAGAAGTACAATATGCTTAAGAAGTCAAAAGTGTGTGCAGTTAGTTATATAAAGCACCTAACACACAGTAGACATGAAGGAAACAAGTGATCCCCTTATTCTTGGCTCTACACTAGATGAAACCAAAGAAAATAATTTAAAATAATAGTGCCATCTTGGGTATGATAGGTAGTATATGATCATAATTCCAACATGTACTTGGAAGGCTGAAGCAGGAGGATGGTGAGTTTCAGGTTAGCCTGAACTACATAGTGAGATGCTGTCTCAGAAAAGAATACCCAAGATAGTATAAAGCCATATTGATTGTCAATTTTTTTCCCCCAAACGCTAACCTTTATTTAAGGGTTTAACAGTCAGAAGAGGAGTGCGAGGGCATTATCAGCAGGAGAGGATAATAATCTTAATAATCATGGCTAAAACATCTTGAAGTAAGCATGCCACCACTTGACATGAAGCATTTCATTGTTTTTTGTTTGTTTGGTTTGTTTTGTTGGTGAGGGCGACAGTAATTCTTTATTGAAAATATACCCCATTTTGTAGAGGGCAAAATCTGGGGTTACAGATGTTTCTATAATAGCATATTTTTTAATTTTCATATTTTATTTATATTTCAAATGTTTTCACCTTTCCAGATCTCCCCTTTGGAACCTCCCCATTCCCTCCACCCTCCCCCTGCCACTATGGGGGTATTCCCACCCCCCCACCCACTCTCATCTTCCCTCCTAGGCATTCTCCTATACTGGGGGATCTAATACCCTCAGGCCCAAGGGCCTCTCCTCCCCCTGATGGATAACAAGACCCTCCTCTGCCACATTTGTGGTCAGCACCATGGGTCCCTCCATGTGTATTCTTTGGTTGGTGGATCAATCTCCAGGAGTATGTGAGGGTCGGGCCAGTTGCCACTGTTGCTGCCTCCCTGGGGATGCAAACTCCCTTAGCTCCTTCAGTCCTTTCTCCAACTCCTCCATATGGGACCTCACACTCAGCCCTACTGTTGCTTCTAAGTGACTCTTAGGTATTTCAAACTTTTGGGCTAATAACCACTTAACAGTGAATACATACCATGTTCGTTCTTTTGTGACTGTGTCACCTCTCTCAGGATAATACTTTCAAGATCCATCCATTTGTCTATGAATTTCATGAAGTCATTGTTTTTAATAGCTGAGTAGTATTCCATTATGTAAATGTACCACATTTTCTGTATCCATTCCTCTGTGGAGGGACATCTGGGTTGTTTCCAGCTTCTGGCTATTATAAATAAGGCTGCTATGAACATAGTGGAACATGTGTTTTTATTACATGTTGGAGCATCTTCTGGGTATATGCCCAGGAGTAGAATAGCTGGGTCCTCAGGAAGTATTATGTTCATTTTTCGGAGGGTCCACCAAACTGATTTCCAGAGAGGTTGTATCAACTTGCATTCCCACCAGCAATCGAGGAGTGTTCCTCTTTCTCTACATCCTTGCCAACATCTGCTGTCACTTGAGTTTTTGATCTTAGCCATTCTGACTGGTGTGAAGTGGAATCTCAAGGTTGTTTTGATTTGCATTTCCCTGATGACTAAGGATGTTGAACATTTCTTTAGGTGCTTCTCGGCTATTCGAGCTTCCTTAGTTGAGAATTCTCTGTTTAGTTCTCTTCCCCATTTTTTGATAGGGTTATTTGGATCTCTGGAGTCTAGCTTCTTGAGTTCTTTGTATACATTGGATATTTGCCCTCTATCAGACGTAGGATTGGTAAAGATCTTTTCCCAATCTGTAGGTTGCTGTTTTGTCCTATTTACAGTGTCCTTTGCCTTACAGAAGCTTTGAAATTTTATGAGGTCCCATTTGTTGATTCTTAGAGCACAAGCCATTGGTGTTCTGTTCAAGAACATTTCCCCTGTGCCCAAGAGTTCGAGACTCTTCCCCACTTTCTCTTCTATTAGATTCAGTGTATCTGGTTTTATGTGAAGGTCCTTGATCCATTTGGACTTGAGCTTTGTACAGGGAGATAGGAATGGATCAATTCGCAATCTTCTACGTGTAGACTGCCAGTTGAACCAGCACCATTTGTTGAAGATGCTGTCTTTTTTCCACTGGATGGTTTTAGCTCCTTTGTCAAAGATCAAGTGACCATAAGTGTGTGGGTTCATTTCTGGGTCTTCGATTCTATTCCATTGATCTACCTGCCTGTCACTGTACCAAAACCATGCACTACTGCTTTGTAGTACAGCTTGAAGTCAGGGAGGCTGATTCCCCCAGAAGTCCTTTTATTGTTGAGAATAGTTTTTGTTATCCTGGGTTTTTTGTTATTCCATATGAACTTGAGAATTGCTTTTTCTAGGTCTATGAAGAATTGAGTTGGGATTTTGATGGGGATTGCACTGAATCTGTAGATTGCTTTCGGCAGGATGGCCATTTTAACTATATTAATCCTGTCAATCCATGAGCATGGGAGACCTTTCCATCTTCTGAGGTCTTCTTTGATTTCTTTCTTCAGAGTTCATTGTTTTTAATAATAACCAGTTATGATAGATATCCTTCCCATTTTACGGACAAGGAAACTGAAGCTTGGAGAGATTCAAATCTGGTGGTTTTCTTAGTAATATAACTACAGAAATAGCAGGGCATAGTGGCACATACTTGTAATCTTAGCACTTGGGAGGCTGAGGCAGGCAGATCACAAATTTGAGGCCAGCCGGGGTTATACAGCAAGACCCTGCCTTAACAACTATAGGTAAGTAGAGAAATATAAAAGTGTCTTTTTCCCAGGGAAAAAAAGGTGATACTTTATTTTACATATCTGAGACTATTAGATTTTCTATAACAAAATGCCATAAATGAAGAGGCTTTTAAAAACATTTATATACAACATTTAGAGAGGCTGGGAGCTCTAAGATCAAAACGTATTGGCTGACTTGGTGCCTGTTGCTATAGTCCTGGCTGGCTTTGAACTTTTAATCCTCCTGCCTCACCCTCCCAAGTGCAAAGACTACAGGTATGCAGCAGGTCCCACCTCTTAACAGTACTGGGGATCAAGTTTTAAAATACACATTTTGGATGAGAACTAACATTGGGCTTTGGCTTCCCCCACCAAGAAAGTATTTACGAAGTATAGTGTCTTCCTGTGTTTTGACACGGCCAATACTCTCTTTAGGCAGGAACTCCTAGAGGCAGTATCCATACCTTCATCAGTTTTTTTGTATTAGATTGTCAACTTTTAATTTACATTCTCCAGCATGTCTAGAATAATCTTTCCCCCTTACAGATCACTAATACATTTAATGTAGATGGTCTACAAAGCCTTCTGTTTTACAAGATGGACAGATTTGTTTTCCTTAACTTGAGAAAGGATTTTATTATGCACCTGCAAATTTGAAGATGGAAAAAAAAAAAAAAAAGCAATCTCAGCTGTTTACCAGGGCAGCATGGAAAGTCATTAGGCTTTGCAGACTGTGAATGAGAAGCCAAGGGCTCTCAGAATTGAAACCATTCCTTGGCTGCACAGTGTCTCACCAGCAGAGGGGATCCATTGATTTCTCCTTAGACCCAGCTCACTATGATAATGTGTTTTACCTTCTTGGTCTTCTCTGGGTTCATTTGGTCATTGTCATTTTCTCAGTAGTTTGTCAAGGCTTTAAATCAAAGTTTAGCTATGTCAGTGAAAAGGTGTAATTAGCTAGCAAATCTTTGGTGCCCTTGTTGGACCAACTTCCAAGCCGAGATTGATTGTCACTATGACCATTGCCTACTCTAGAGCTGGAGTCATGGAATCCTGGACTAATCAACTCATTCCTATTCATCTGGAACTTTCTTGCCTTAGTCAATGAAAGACCTACATCCCAGGAGAATCTTAAACCAGGCTTAAAACTAAAAGCTCCATGTCCTGTGAACTCCTTCAGCCAAGAGCAAATTACAACAACCAGGGATCATCTGCAGTCCCAGAATTGGGATTTTTGTACAGGCGGTGTGAGTGAAACAGGATTTCTCACAGCAAAAGGATGAAGATCTCAGTAGTCTACCAAGGTCTTCCTGTCCCCATAGTCCATCTGTCTCAGAGGATCGTCAGTATGTGGAATTCAATAGAGTCTTATGGAAATGATCTTTCAAATGAAAGTTCTAGAATTATAAATCTCTCATATCTATAAAATTGGAATTTTATTATTGTGTTCATTGCAATCTTACTTTCTAGGCTTGTATCTGAAAATACTTGCCCTTGGTCTCAAATCAAATACAGAATTTGAGTTCAAAAGAAAATGTGTTGACCAAGTCAGGTAAAAATCAAAAGCAGTTTTAAGGTCTAAGGAACCCATACACACAACAATTTCCCAGACTGTACAAACTGGTAGGTGGGATGACTTTATATATATATATATATATATATATATATATATATATATATATATATATATTTTGTCATTCATTCCTTACATCAGCATTTGGTAGGAGAATTTGCTATAAAGTTATAACATGTGAAACTACCCAGAGATTGGAGTCTTCTGCCAATTCAACATAAGGCTTAAACACAATTATCACCTCAAAGGGAATAAGAAATCATTTGTTCTGAACCAAAGCAAAGTGGGTTTTAGATGTTATTGGATGACACACATAGCTTTGGGGTTTGAAGAAGCTAGTGCTATGTTAAGTTCACATATACTCCAATGTTTTAATCAGACAGTTGAAAAACAGAAATTGTCAATGAGTGTTTAAAGGGGGCACAAAAGATAGCAAAGAATAATTTGGTAATTATTTGGTTGAAATCTGTAACATTCCAACTCCATAATCACAAGGTTCAGCCAAATGAACCTTGCAGAATCTGTAACATAGGTCCAGGTTTTCCCTTGAGAACTTCAGTTCACAGTTCCTCCTGTTGACAATGTATCACATTCTGTACATGCAGAGGCTAAATTTTGTGTATGTCCCATGGTGCTAGGAAGTTCATCACATGGATCTCATCAATATGAGACTCAGTGCATTGAACAGTCTTTAAGAGAGAAGAGTAATTGGTAAATCCATTAAAGAAAATATCACCTTGATCATATTAATTTGGCTGTTTATTAACCATCTTGATATGGGTTTGCTGTTGTTGTTGTTTCTTACCCTCCATATCTGACATGCAACATATATTAGGAACACTACACCTAAAATAGAATACAGTATAGCCTAAAGAAGTAAAGGGAGCTGATTAGGGAGGCACTATCCCACTCTTAGGAGACCCCCTACTTGTCATCATGCTCCTGCATCAGATTATATGTTTTCACAAGTGTCCACACTCATTTTTACTCTGTTAGGTATTCTTTTTATACTTGGAGGAATTTATTTTAGTTTCTCCTTTGGTCAGTTTGACTTTGTAGCCACAACACCATGTAAAGTGGCTTATTCTAGTTTTAAGAAGGACTTTTATGTTTAAACTATTATACCTGTTATTTGTGGCTAATATTTGTATTTGTCCTGTAATTTCAGTGCTAGACCAGTTTTAGCATAGGGGAGGTTAAGTAGACAGTTGTATTGCAGAAGAAATCATAAAATACTCTATCATTTCATGTTTTTTCCAGTCAAATTATCTCATTTTTATGTATCAAATATGATGGAGGAGATTTGTAAGAAATCAAGATTTTGAACATTTTGTGGGAACAGTTGAATTGTATTCCTTATTTTATAATTATGGTGCTCCTGTAGAAGCCATGTTATGGCAGTGCCTACAACTTCTTAGTGGCAAAATATGAGTATTATTTAGTATTTTCCCCATTTCAATTAGCTGGGCTGTAGACTCTGAAGGCATTCTCTCTTATGTTACAATTGTTTTTATTAAAAACAATTTTTATAATGTTTTCAACATTAATTCCTTTTAAGGTATGGCTTTAAAATTTTTCTTTTAATAGATAGTCTAGTATAAAATTCCTAGTCCAGTATCTATGTCCCTACAGAGTTCTCTTTTGGCTCCAGCATTTGGACAATTTTTGCTCAACAATAAAGCAATCTACTACTATGGGTATTGTTGCCATTTGATATTTATTACTTTGGTATGATTTGGATAAAAGAGTCAACTCAAATATTTCCAAAACCTTGGGTAGCATGCATAAGTGCCAACAGAGTCAAAATTACTCTACATTATACAGAAGTTTGAGTATGCCATGTGGCTTCTAAGAGCCTTTAATTTGTCAAATATTAATATTTTAATATCTGTAGAAACATAGTAACTCAGTTGGTTGGACTCAGTTCATTTCTTTTTTCTTTTCTTTTTTTCCTTCCTTCCTTCCTTCCTTTCTTTGTTTTACTTAACTAATTTTTTGGGCAAGGTCTCTCTATATAGCTGTGACTGTCCTGAGACTAGATGTATAGATCAGACTGGCCTCAAAGTGATCAACCTGCCTCTGCCTCCTGAGTGCTTGGATTAAAGACATGCACTACCACACTCAGCATATTTATCATTTTCTTAAGCAAGAGAAAGCTCTCTTGTTTGAGTGACAAAAGTCTGATCTAAAACAGAAATACTCTACAAAGTTTAGTTTTACTCAAAAAATTTAAAACAGGTTTCTGACATTTGAAAAGAGGATTTTCATCCTCAAAATATATTGTATAATGAGGTGACTCTCCCACGAATTTTGCAAACACTTGAATCTTTTAAAACATGAAGATTTGGCTTCAAAGTAGGAGATCCAGCAAAGCAAACGAAGCTTAGTAAGAGACAGTAGTGTCATTATACTCTTTGGAGTTTTTAGTACTCATGATGCCTGATTGCTGATGTGCTTGGAGAAGAGCATCACTCAGCAGTGCTGAATCTCAAGCGGTGATGTTCCCTGAAGTCGCCTTAAGTTTGAGAGCAATAAGAATCTAAGTTTATCTCCTGAAGTCTGTGGTGCTTGGAAGTACAAGGTAGAGTTCTTTATACTGAGGAGTCTCTGGTGCAGAATGATTTTCTAAGTTACAAAACCAATGGTTCTAATTCTCTTTCTTCTGTTTCCCATACCTTGAACTCACCATGGAAAGGCTGTGTAACCAGTTCTTAATTTTTAGTTATCATTTTCAAAAGTCCTTTACAATAGTCTAAACTGTCTCCCTTTAACAGAGATGGCTCATACATACTTTTGCCTATATTTTGTTGGTTACTATGGAAACCAAAAGCTTTAGCCAATGTTAATAACTCACATTTTTCAGTATTCAATTAACTATTAATCCAGAGGACTAGGATTCATAAGGAAAAGACAAATCTACACAATGCACCAAATGTTATAGACACTTAAATATTTGTCCACAAAAGCAAGTTTCATTATTACTGTGTAACATAGCATAAATGACCCAAGCAGGAATAACTCAAATATAAATTTTTATTGCTAATATGATGGTTTTGTGACAATGGAAAATTTTACAGTGATGAAAAAATATATAAGCTTAGCCGCAAGATATGTTGTATCTTGGTATTGAAAGCATTCAAATAAAAAATTAATTATATTTAAAATATTCTGCTTGGTAGAAATTAAACAGAAAAATTTTTAAGCAAATTTTTTAAGCCAAATTTTCTGTAATTCTGTAATTTGTTTCTAAGAGCAGATAAATATTTTAAGATATTTTATTTATGTAAATAGAAACAGGCTCTGTGGATGGGGGGAGGGGGTTAAGCATGATATTTCTCTTGTCCCCTGAATGTCTTCCCCTAACAGAGTTCATACAGTGAATACATACATGTCTTACAATAATCTGGGATGCTTGCCTCCTGTCTCATTCCAGTTTATTAGGGCAAATTGAAAATTTACTGTACTGTGAATTACCACAGTATAGAGGAAAACAACTATATTGTGGTTATCCTCAGTCTCTAGGTAGCTTCCTCTGTGGTCATCAGGCTGACCTCATATAGACTAATGGGTCCAAAGGAAGCTATATCATTAGCATCAGGTGTGATCCAGGGACCTCCTTTGGTTTACAAAGAAAGCAAAGTAAATGTTTACTACACACAAACAGATGATTAACATTTCCTGCTCACCACCCTATTAGTCTTCAGAAATCTGTGGGGAATAGCAAGTGGCCAAGAAAAATATGCTCATTGGTATTAACAATGACATAAATGTTATGGGGATAACCAACTACTCTCTGATTGAATTTAAGACCCATTCCAGAAAATGGAATTTATGCCTGTCATTGTTAATGGGGCCAAGAACCTAGAGCCAGTAAGGTCACAGCCCCTAGTGGGGAATCTATTGTTGTTATTTGACTACCAGGAATAGAAAGTGTCCATTAAGTACTTATATTTGTACTCATAAATTAGAACATCTCAAAATCCTCACTAGTGAAGCTTGCCCCATACTTATCTACATAGAGGTGGTGCTATGTGGACCTAGCACCAAAAAAGAACACATGGAACTGGGAGGAAATAGTGGTGGGGAAATAAGGACGGAATAGCAAGGGAGGGCATGAGAGACATACACAATCAAAACACATCTACATATCTGTAATTTCAAATAATAAAAAACATCTGTGAGTAAACTCTACCATTACTCTCTTGTATGTTGAAGAGTTGGAGGCACAGGCTCACAGCTACATAATTGTGCAAATTGTGAAATAAAGTAATTCATTCATTGTTAGAGATGAAAATCAGTTCAGTCTGACCCAGAATTTGAGGTTTTAGTTTTGCAGAGTAGAGTGTCTCATAGCCAGTATTTGTGAGATTTCAAAATCAGAAGGGCAGGGGTCATGTATCCATCAGGGTACTGGGAGAAAACAGAAGATCTTTACATATTTGTTAGTCTTTTATTTTGGAAAAATGTGAAACACAGCAAAAAATGGTGCAGAAGTCTTATATTAGGGAACAGGGGGCATTGTTACTCCAGAGTCATGACCATCAGGGAGTCTGTGAGAACCCGGTCACAGTAAAGGCAGCCCTTAGGTAGAGAACACAGTAGAAACAGCTCTCCAACAATGTGACCCATAAAAAGTAAATGCATAGATTGGTTATTGGAAAAGGAAGCTATGGTAAATCTACCCCTCTTAACCACCACCCTTCTTTTTATCTCCAACTTTACTTCCACCATTGGTTGAAACTCCACAGTGCTTGAAGCAAGAATGATCATGGAAACAAAGATGTACAGCATCTGGAGACAGATCAGTGTGGGTAAGGGTGGACAGGCAACCTGGAGAGATAAATGGAATACATCTTCGCCCTTCTGTTCTACAAAATTAAGTATAGCAAGAAAAAGAAACGAAAAGGCACATTTTTGCAACAAGGGAATGGATGTATCAGTTGGGGAGCGCAGAACTAAAGTATCAGGAGAAATCTTGCATCTTTAAGAGTGGACACATCATAGTAGAACAATGGAAAGATATACATGCCCAAAGAATTTTGTTTCAATGGGTATGTCATAGATGCCAGAAACAGTATAGGGGAACCCACATCATTCATTGGACTTGATATAGTCTGAAAGAGAAAGCAGATGCTGATGAGACTGGGAGGTCAGACAGGGGTTAATACATGTCAGGATCTCAAATAAAGTATTAAGTAAAAGCTGGGCTGGTGCTCCTAAAACACTGTAAATCCTTCCTTCCTTCCTTCCTTCCTTCCTTCCTTCCTTTCTTTCTTTCTTTCTTTCTTTCTTTTAAAGTTAATTGCAAGTGATATTTATTTATTTATTTTTATTTAATAATTTTTTTTACATTATTTACATTTCAAATGTTTTCCCCTTTCCAGATCTCCCCTTTGGAACCTCCCTATTCCCTCCCCCCCTCCCCTGCCTCTATGGGGGTATTCCCCCATCCACCCACCCACCCACCCTCATCTTCCTTCCTTTGCATTCTCCTATACTGGGAGATCTAATACCCTCAGGCCCAAGGGCCTCTCCTCCCCCTGATCTAACAAGACCCTTCTCTGCCACATATGTGGCCAGCATCATGAGTTCTTCCATGTGTACTCTTTGGTTGGTGATTCAGTCTCCAGGAGTATCGAGGGTCAGGCCAGTTGCCACTTTTGCTGCCTCCATGGGGATGCAAACTCCCTCAGCTCCTTCAGTCCCTTCTCCAAGTCCTCCATCTGGGACCTCACACTCTGCCCTACTGTTGCTGTGAAGTGACTCTTGGGTATTTCAAACTTTTGGGCTAATAACCACTTAACAGTGAGTACATACCATGTTCATTCTTTTGTGACTGCATTACCTTGCTCAGGATATTTTCAAGATCCATCCATTTGTCTGCAAATTTCATGAAGTCATTGTTTAATAATTGTGTTACATGATTTTAATTCAAGAGAGTTTCTTTGAGTTGGTCATGGTAGTTCATGCTCTTAATGAGAACGAAGTAGGCCACCTAGGCTGTGGTATGAGTTGCAGGCTAGCCTTGGCTATGGAGTGAGACACTGTTTCAAAATAAAGACAAAAATAAAGATAAAGTTCCTTCTAGTAGGAAGATGGAGTTTAAATTATGATTTGGTGGCAATAGCTGAGTTAGGACAGTATTACAATTGTCTAGATGAGAACTATGGAAGATTTAGAAGGGGCATCTAATAGAGCTTCTGGTACAAAGGCAGAGGACACTAAGCATGTCAGTACCACATAGGAGGGTCATGACACAACAAAAGGGACTCCTCCAGAAGCTCATGCACATATGTTGACCATAGCAAGCATCTGAGAAGCAAGCATCCTTCCAACATCACATCATAGGTTATTCTTTACTTATCTCCAGAGAAAGAAGCCTGAAAGAGTGTCTTATTAAGTGATGTCAAACCAGGCTCCTTGACCACAGGCTCCCCAAACTGTAAAGCCAATAAGAAAAGAAAAAGTGATAAAATGAGAGAACAATGAATAATAAAGCAAGTATTATCTTTCCTTCATTTCATTCTTCTTTTAAGACTGAATCCCCTGTAGTTATGAACAAAATAGAATTTCACTGTTGGGGTAAGCTTTAACACAAACCTACTGAGACTAAGACCCATTCAGCAAGCCTTGATTTTGAACTTGCTATGTACCAGACTATATATTATTACATTATATTAATTACATTATATTATATTATTAGTCTACTGAGACTGGTTTAATCTTTCTCTTCTGAGCCTTACAAAGCTTTTACTACTGTTATTATGATGCCAGTAACATAAAAGGATTCTGCTCCCATTTCCTCTCATTATCTAGGCAGTATTTCTATGTACACAGTCATAGTAGTTTAAGGCAGGTTTTTGTGGACTGAAAATATATGTTTGTCTTAGGAAAAAATCCATTTTCAGGGAGAGTTGACACAGCCTAAGAGTCTGTTGTCCATGCAGAGGGTAGGATAAAGACCGTCCATTAAAGCTACCCTCTTTCTTAATTCCCACAAAGACTCCTAAAGTGGTCTAAATTTAAGAAGTTCTCACTGAGAGACCATTGTCCTAAGATTCCATCATGCTGAGTAGCATCTCCACAGAACATCTCTAGCTCTCTTCTGCTACATGGAATCAACTGACTTAGCATTTCTTTATTTTTCCAATTTCGTTTGTTAAAAACATATTTTACAGCCTGGCAGTGGTGGCATATACCTTTAAAAGAGAACTCAAGGACAGAGGCAAGCAGATCTCTGAGTTTGAGGTCAACATGGTCTACAGAGTGAATTCTTGGACAGACAGTGTTTCACAGAAATCCTGTTTCAACAAACAAACAAAAACAAAAACAAATCCCAACAAAACTTGGGGAAAAGAAGATAAAAAGAAAAAAAAATTGTACAATATATTCTGATTTTGTCATCCCTTCCCCCAACTCCTCTCAGGTACTCCCTGCCTCCTCGTCCAGCCAAAGCCACACCATTTCTCTCTCTCTCTCTTCCTCTCTCTCTCTCTCTCTCTCCCTCACACACACACACACACACACACACACACACACACACACACACACACACTAGAAAGCAAACAGGTATGTAAAAAATAATAAAATAAGATAAAATTAAAATAAACCATAATAAGATACGAAAGAAGGGGAGGAAGAAGAGGAAGAGATAAGGGAGAGGGAAAGGAGGAGGAAGAAAATAAAAAAAGACATGTTTATACACAGAGAAATCACACAAAAACACCAAATCAGAAACATACACACACACACACACACACACACACACAAAGGACTTGTGAGGTTAGAAAGAAATGGCATTGAGTTCAATTTGTGTTGGTCATCTACTGCTGGGCATCAGACTTGTCCTTAAGAGTGGTTTGTGTACCGAGTGAGACTGTTTCAGAAAACAATATTTTCCTTTGTGAGTGGTTATCAACTGCAGATCGTTTCTAAGTTAGGGATGAGGCCTTGTGTCTACTTCCCCTCTCAGTGCTGGGACCCCATCTGGCTTAGGCCCATGCTGGCCCTGTGTATGCTGCCATAGTCTCTGAGAGCCCATAGGAACCTCTGTACTTCTGTGTTTAGAAGGTCTTGTTTCCTTTGTGTTCTCCATCCCCTCTGGCTCTTACAATCTTTCTGTACCCTGTTCTGTAGAGTTCCCTGAACCCTGACTAGAGTGGTTTGGTGGATACATATCTTTTAGGACTAAGTGCCCTAACATCTCTCATTCTCTGCACATTGTCCAGTTTTGTCTCTGTATTTGTTCCCATCTAGTGAGGAAGGAAGCTTCTCTGATGATGGGTGAGCAAGACACTGGATGATCTATGGGTATAACAAAATGTCATTAGAAGTTATTTTATTGTTATGTTCCTTTAGCAGAAGAGTAGTATTTGCTTTTCCCCTAGGTCCATGGACTATTTAGTTTTAAGTTGTTGGTCACCTGAACAAGTTTAGGAATGGGTTTCAACTCATGGGATGGGCCTTATGTCCAATTATATGTTGGTTGGTGACTCCCACAATCTTTGCACTATTGCAGCAGCATTTCTTGCAAATGGGTCACCATTGTAGAATCAAGGGTTTATAGCTGAGTTGGGTTTTACCTTTTTCCTTTCCTAGTGTGCAGAATACCTTCAACTATGATGAGTGCTAGTCAGTAGGTCTGTAGTCTCTAGATAAGCACCTGCTTGACTTCTCCATGTTCAATAAGATGTGTAGGTGTTGTCTTCACCAGCAGGATCTTACCATCAATTTGTGGAGAACAAAAATAGTCTTTGCAATAGCCTGGGTTGCTTGTAGGTTTCCATTGGGTCCCTTTGGCCACTAATTGATTAGATGTAATCAATTCCCTGAACAGAAGGTTACATTTGGTGCCAAGTGATGTCTAGTCGTTGTCTCCTCCATTATTTGGTGATCCATTGAGATTTCTTTTATATATGTATAAGAAAGAAAATTTTTTATTTATTCTTTAATCTTTTTTACAGTCCAGACTTTATCCTCCTCTTGGTCAATCCTCTAACTGTTGCACATCCCATACCTCTTCCCCCTACCCCCACCCATCTCCAAGAGGATGTCCCCACCCCACACCCCACCAGACCTCCCCACTCCCTGGGGCCTCAAATCTCTCGAGGGTTAGCTTCTCTGACTGAGTCCAGACCCAGTAGTCCTCTGCTGTATATGTGTTGGGGGGCCTCATATCAGCTAGTGTATGCTGCTTGGTTGGTGGATCAGTGTCTTAGAGACATGACTGCTTCTATTTCTTTAGGGGTTATGGGACTGTTTAGATGGTTTATCTGATCCTGATTTAACTTTGGTAATTGGAATCTGTCTAGAAACTTGTCCATTTCCTCCAGATTTTCCAGTTTTGTTGCATATAGGCTTTTGTAGTAGGATCTGATGTTTTTTTATGGCTAAGGATTTATCTATCTTGTTGATGTTCTCAAAGAACCAGCTCCTGGTTTTGTTGATTCTTTGTATAGTTCTTTTAGTTTCCAAGTGGTTGATTTCAGCCCTTAATTTGATTATGTCGACCCTTCTACTCCTCTTGGGTATATGAGCTTCTTTTTGTTCTAGAACTTTCAGGTGTGCTGTTAAGCTACTAGTATATGCTCTCTCACGTTTCTTTTTGGAGGCATTCAGAGCTATGAATTTTCCTCTTAACACTGCTTTCATTGTGTCCCATAGATTTGGGTATGTTGTACTTTCATTTTCATTAAATTCTAAAAAGTCTTTAATTTCTTTCTTTATTTCTTCCTTGACCAAGTTATCATTGAATAGAGCGTTGTTCAGCTTCCATGTGTATGTGGGCTTTCTGTTGTTGTTGCCATTGAAGACCAGCCTTAATCCGTAGTGATCTGATAGGAGGCATGGGATTATTTCAATCTTCTTATGTCTGTTGAGGTTTGTTTTGTGACCAATTATATGATCAATTTTTGGAGAAGGTACCATGAGGAGTTAAGAAGAAGGTATATTCTTTTGATGTAGGATGAAATGTTCTATAGATATCCTTTAAATTAATTTGGTTCATAACCTCTGTTAGTTTCACTGTGTCTGTGTTTATTTTATGTTTCCAAGATCTGTCCATTGTTGGTAGGGGAGTGTTGAAGTCTCCCACTATTATTGTGTGAGGTGCAATGTGTGATTTGAGCTTTAGTTAAGTTTCTTTTATGAATGTGAGAGCCCTTGCATTCGGGGCATAGATGTTCACAATTGAGAGTTCTTCTTGGTAGATTTTTCCTTTGATGAGTACGAAGTGTCCTTCCTTATCTTTTTTGATGACTTTTGGCTGAAAGTCAATCCTATCCAATATTAGAATGGCTACTCCAGCCTGTTTCTTGGGGTTTGCCTAGAAAATTATTTTCCAGCCCTTTACTCTGAGGTAGTGTTTGTCTTTAACACAGAGGTGTGTTTCCTGAATGCAGCAAAATGCTAGGTCCTGGTTATGGATCCAGTCTGTCAGTCCATGTTTTTTTATTGGGGAATTGAATACACTGATGTTAAGAGATACTAAAGAATAGTGATTGTTGCTTCCTGTTATTTTTGATGTTGTTTATATGTTTGTGTGACTATCTTCTTTTGAGTTTGTTGAAAGATTACTTTCTTGCTTTGTCTTGGGTGTAGTTTCCCTCCTTGAGTTGGTGTTTTCCATCCATTATTCTTTGTAGGGCTGGGTTTGTGGAAACATACTGTGTAAATTCGGTTTTGTCATTGAATATTTTGGTTTCACTATCTATGATAACTGAAAGTTTTGCTGGGTATAGCAGCCTTGGCTGGCATTTGTGTTCTCTTAGAGTCTGTATGAGACCTGCCCAGGATCTTCTAGCTTTCATAGTCTCTGGTGAGAAGTCTGGTGTAATTCTGATAGGTCTGCCTTTATTTGTTACTTGCCCTTTTTCCCTTACTGCCCTTTTAATATTCTTTCCTTGTTTTGTGTATTTGGTGTTTTGACTATAATGTGATAGGAGAAATTTCTTTTCTGGTCCAGTCTATTTGGTGTTCTGTAGGCTTCTTTTATATTTATGTTCATCTATTTCTTTAGGTTAGGGAAGTTTTCTTTTATAATTTTGTTGAAGATATTTACTGGTCCTTTAAGTTGGGAATATTCACTCTCTTCTATACCTATTATCCTCAGGCTCTGTCTTCTCACTGTATCCTGGATATCCTGGATGTTCTGGGTTAAGAGCTTTTTGTATTTTGTGCTTTCTTTGACTGTTGTGTCAATGTTTTCTATGGCATCTTCCCCACCCGGGACTCTTTCTTCTATCTCTTGTATTCTGTTGGTGATAATTGCATCTATGACTCCTGATCTCTTTCCTAGGTTTTCTACCTCCAGGGTTGTCTCCGTTTGTGATTTCTTTATTGTTTCTATTTCTAATTTTAGTTCCTGGATGGTTTTGTTCATTTCCTTTGGCTGTTTGATTGTGTTTTTCTGTAACTCTTTAAGGGATTTTTGTGTTTCCTCTTTAAGGGCTTCTAGTTGTTTACCTGTGTTCTGTTGTATTTCTTTAAGGGAGTTATTTATTTCCTTCTTAAAATCTTCTATCATCATCATGAGATGTTTAAATCTGAGTCTTGCTTTTCTGGTGTGTTGGGGTATCGAGGGCTTGCTGTGGTGGGAGAGCTGGGTTCTGATGATGCCAAGTAGCCTTGGTTTCTGTTCCTTATGTTCTTGCCCTTGTCTTTCGCCATCTGGTTATCCCTGGTGTTAGCTGTTCTTACTCTCTGAGTGTTTCTTGTCCCTCCTGCAAACCTTGGTGTCAATACTCCCTAAAGACCAGTTCTCTCTGAGAGGAATTTGGGTTTGGAGAGCTGATGTACACGGTCAGCTTTGGGGTGTAGGCAGAAACCAGAAGGATCTTGTCACCAGCTGACCCTTGGCTCCTGTGTCCTGATAGCTCTGCCAGGGTCCCTCTTGATCCAATGAATTTGAATAGAAGTGGTGGTCTTGCCTGTGCTTGAAGGTGTGTCGGCAATCCTGGGATGCCAGCTCTCTCCTGACACTATTTGAGTATGGAGCCCTGTGTCACAGGATCTGCTCCCCAGCCACCGAAAGAAACCAGAAGACCAGTCCTCAGTCCTTGTGTCCTGTGGATTCCAGGTGGGTCCCTCTGAGCAGACAGGCTTGCCCACACTCCTCGGAGTCTAGCTTTCCCCTAACACTATTTGGCTATGGAGCCCTGGTGACCCAGGCAGAGTTCTCCAGCCACAGATGGAAACTAGAAGGCTCCTTCCTCCTTGCTGTTCCTCAGTCCTTGTGTCCCAAGGATTCTGGGCAAGTCCCACTGTGCAGTGTTGCTCCTCTTACCTCTCATGGGCTTTTCCACAGTCCTGAAAGGCTAGCTTTCTCCCAGTGCTATTTGTCTATGGAGCCCTGGTGGCCCAGGGAGAGGTCTCCTGCCACAGTTGAAAACTGGAAGCTAAATAGGAATTCTTAATAAACCCCTTGTAAAGAAGATAAGCACATGCCCATCTGGTTTATTTCCATTTCTAAATATAATTTCCTCTTGAATAGCCAGATATATGATAAAAAGGAGACTTTCCTAAACATTTATTCTAGCCTTTCTCATATGGTTCTAGGCTATAAACATATTTGAATGGGCTAAGGGTACCATTTCCCATAAAAATGAGTATAAAGGGCCTCTTATTCACCTGCCCATTGGAGAAAATATATCTTGGAATTAAATATGTGATTATAGCATCTTGTTCTGCTCTGTCCAGCCAAGTGACCTTGATCTCTTTGAACAAGAGGCTGAGCTGAACGCATTAAGAGTTCTCTTCATTCCTTTGAAGAAGGCCACCTCAGTCCTACCACACAAACTGTGAGAGGATTGCAATGGCACCCTCCACTGTTGTTTCCAATCCTTTCTTCCTGAAAATGTTCTGGGAAAGAGATTTGTTGATATGCCTGACAAGTTAACAGCACGGTTTTGTGAGCTGCCAGTGCTAAACATTGTCAATGCACTTTGTCCTGTTTTTATTTGAATTTTTGCATAAACTTCTCTTCTGTGTTGATTTGACCTTTTCAATTCTGTGTTCTTCGAGTGTTTGAGACAAGATGAGGAAATGTGTGGTGACATTGCGAACTCCCTCCCTCTGGATGGAGAGGAGAGCAAGTCCGGGCATCCTGCTCCCATGCCAAGGAAGCCTATTAAAATATTAAATGAGGAGTTACTGACAGGTTTAACTAGCTTCTATGGCAAGCTTCCAAATCTTAACTTACTAAGGTTGGTTTGAGGCTGTAACAAACCAGCTGTCACAAGCTGCATGAGCCCATTAATGATGTCTATGAGCACTGATAAATTAACACCTAACAGCCATGCAAGATTAGGGATTGTACCTTCTTTCTGCTTCTCTTTTTATAGGAAATTAGCAATGGGCTAGTTGTATGCAGGTACAAAAGTTAAATGAAATGAATGCAGGAGCATAGAGTTTACAAACAGAGTACAGGGATATTGGTGACCCCAGACTGCTTTCGTGATGGCTTATATTTCCTAGCAGTTTATAATCCTGTCTTTCGAGACCATGCTCAATGGGTCAGATGGACTTACAAGACTTTTCTAACCAAGAAATTTAGGCTTTATTCTGAATGTCTGCATTTTAATGATGACAGCTGTTTTTACTGAGCAATTACAAAGTACTAGCCAGCCAATTGTAAAGATTATCAACTTAATTTGATTACCAGTTAAAATATGATATGAGTAAGACAAAGAATAACATGTCACACCAAAGTATGACTTGCTGTGACCTTAACTCAAATAATATAGAAAGAGGAGAGGAGTTTGAGAATTTCCATGGTGCCCAACACCCTCAAAATACAGCTGCCTTAGGACATATCCAACTGGCATGGTACCCAATTAAAGATAGAGGTCTAAAGGAGGGATAAAATGGCCCCAGTAATTAACTTTGACTTAATACTGTAGATGGTTGCCAGCTTATATAGGTAGACTGGAAATAGGAGATCTCATGCTGATAATTGGCAACACTGGTGGACTGACTGTAGTGATGGCTCCTGTTCTCTCTCTTCAGTGTGATCATTCCTCTTGACATGCACCTTTACTGTTCTCTTCTCTGTCTTGTTCTCACATTGAATTATGAACTTCCTTTGTAACAGTTGTTACTATTGGTTAGCTATTGACCTTTATGGCCACAGAAATGACTTTGCCTCAGTTCCTAGCTCATGTTTTAGGATGCCTAGCTTTACCACCTGCTCTTATATTTGGGAAACTGCCAAGACTAACTCACTGAAGAAGGAGACAAAGCAGAGCTGAGTTGCTTCGCTCATCCTAGTTAGGACCAACTAAAACTGACCACTAGCCATCAAACTGCACAATTTGAATTTAGTCCAGCCAATATCTACAGAGGCATCCAACAGACCAGTCAAGATTGGAAGAACCCTGGAGATCCATGAGCCAAATATTCCTTATTTATGTTTGTCAGGAAGAACTTGTGATTTGCTATCAGCATCGCTGTGGACATGAATAAATTGTATTCTTCTAGAAGCTACTACTTCATTCAAAAAAAACAAAAAAAAATTCATGTATGAGAACATTGCATATAGTTCAGGTCAGAGCATCAAAGGAAGGGGTCTTAACACTCATTTGGTTGTCTGTCCAATCTGAAATAGTGGTCCTAGAACATTTCATTCCACTTAAGAAGTACACATTGGGCATTTATTATATGTAAAATAGCTTAATAAGCACAATTCTGATGCTTGGAAATTTGACTCTCAATGGCACTATAACTCTAAGGGAACAGAGGAGACTGACTGCGCTGTAATTTACATAACTCACCTCACCTAATACACTGAAATTCCCTCCTGATATTTCCTTCATCAACTCTGTAAATAACCCACCTCTGTTGCTAATGGGAAGAATTGTGTCCTTCAGCTGAACTGGTTGGGAAACATTTGAGACCTGTCAACTTTTAAAGTCAGAGCTAACTTTCTGTTGTCAAACATAACCCTCATTTGTAGAAAAAGGAGGACCCATGTGTGTTATTACAACCCTGCCTGCCAGGCAATCAGGAAACAAATGGCAGCACTCACAAGTGCCTGTGATTTGCAGCCTTGCTCTCCAGCTAACCCCCTCTCAGTCAGTGACAATTCACAGACAGGTACAAGCTCTTTCTTGAGCTGAGAGACAATTATTCATCCAAAGCACTATACATGGGTCTCTCGTTAATGGATTTGTTCTTTATACTATAACGTGGATACAGCATCATGTGGTTTGCTTATGTCATACCTTCCTTAAAACCAAGCACTACAAAAACAACAACAAAACAAAACAACAACAACGAAAAACCAAGGACCACAATGAGATTCTTAACTCAGGCTTGGACTAGAAGTGAAAACTTGTTTTTTTCAGTCCACACAGGTATATGAATAACAACCAGAAAAATCAGTAGGGAAAGTTACTCTCTAAAATTTCTAAATTTCTAGCATGTATTGCTAAGACCTACAAAACCCACTGAAGTATTACATACAATCGTCATGTTTCAATGTTGCACATGTATCCAGTGATATGCCTAAGCACTAATCAAGATTCTTGGTTTGAAATTACTTGGGAAATGGCTAGCTTCTGATGTCAGGTGACCGGTGACCATCAGTAAAAGTTATCTTTGGTAACAGGTGAAGCCTACTTCAAGTAGGTCAGTGTTTTAAGAGTACAAAACTAAAGCTTACCAAAAAAAAAAAAAAAACCTCTCTCGAAACTAACATTAAATCATGCCTGCCTCAAGCCTGCTGGGTTTTCTTACTTTCTTTCTTTTTTTATTTGTCAACCCCATAACTGCATTAGCCAATTCATTAAAATAAGCTTGTTCTTTAACTAGGTATGAAATATATACAGATATCATATGCAATATGTATCCATACACATATATATCTTACTGTGTTTTTCATGTGCCTGTAACTGTGTATCCATGTGTATTTGTGCTTGTGTGCAGGTGCACATTATCATGCATGTACATACACCTATGGAGGCTTGAGATTGTTCTCAAGCAAGTCTCCAGTTAGCTTTATTTTTTACTTTGTAAAGAGTTATTTCTTTTTAATTTGTGTGTGTGCATGCATGCGCACGTGCACGCGCGAGCGTGTGTGTGTGTGTGTGTGTGTGTGTGTGTGTGTGTGTGCCCACATCCATGCATACATGCATGTGCTCCTTACAATGGGCTATGGGCAGTAGCAAAACTGGCTGTTAATTCAACTCCTTGCTCTGGTGAAAAGGACCACATGAAGGACACCATCAGCAATTTTTTCCTCAATGCTCCATTCTTCATGCGGTCCCCTAGCTTTAGTCACAGGGATTTCTGCTGCTCCTCAAACATGCCTGGCACATAAGGTTCATGCTTTGTGTTTGCTTTCTCCCTGAAAGGATCCTCCCCATCTCCATGGCACCTTTACTTCTCAGAAGCTGTTGACCCAAGTTTTTCTTAGTAGCTAATGCTCACCCTGTATATCCTTCATTCTTCTTCACAAGTGACTATCACTTTCATATCCACAGGCTGCTTTATGTGCACTTCTGCCTCTACTGGAATATATTCACTAGAAATGCGGGATATATGTACTTATTTTTTTCAGGCACTATATATCTTTTATTCACATCAACACTAACTACTATATCTAATACAGAATGTAATATTTCAATAAATATCTTGATGATAAAGTAAATGTATGCAATACCAAGGCCTATAAACTCGGGCTATTTATTCTCAGTATTTTGTAAGGGTTATGAATGTCTCTGTTAATCTCGTTTTCCAGTCACCCAGTTCTCTTCCCTTCACAGGTAAACAATATGATGACTTTTACATATGTCACATCACAGAAACATTGAGCACACATAAGAAACCATACTTTGTTTTAATGTATTTACTGTATTACTTTTGATGGTTTCATTTGAGTGGACACTTACTATGCACATTGTTTTAGTAGCTGAATATTATAACAGAGTTATTTCAGATAATTCTAAGTGGAAATGTTTTATATAAAAGAAATAGTACTTACACAAATTTATTTAACTAATCCCCCACTGATGGACACAGAGATTATTCCTAGTATGTGTTATAAGTTTTGCACTGGCTGGTTTTGTGTGTCAACTTGACACAAGTTAGAGTCGTCAGAGAAAAAGGAGTCTCAGTTGAGGAAATGTCTCCATGAGATGCAGCTGTAAGGCGTATTCCCAATTAGTTATCAGTGGGAGAGGGCACTGCCCATTGTGGGTGGTGCCATACCTGGGTTGGGGATCCAGCATTCTATAAAAAAGCAGACTGAGCAAGCCATGGAGAACAATCCACTAAGCAGAACCCCTCCATGGCCTCTGCATCAGCTCCTGCCTCCAGGTTCCTGCCCTGCTTGAGCTTCTTCCAATGGTGGACTATGGTCTGGAAATATAAGTTGAACAAACCCTTTGCTCCCCAACTTGCTTTTTGGTCATGGTGTTTTTGTCACAGCAATAGAAACCATAACTAAAGGCATTTGTATACTCGTTATTTTGGTCATTTTCAAAAAATGAGTTTGAATATAAAATTGTACATATTGAGGGTTGGGAATACAGCTCAGTGGTAGAGCAGTTGTTGATAGTTGCAGATATTCTAGTACTTTGGTCCAACTTAAATAACAGTATCATTTGATTAAATTTACATTAAAAGAATACATTTCTAGAGATGGAATCCTTAGATTAAAAGTAAGATATAGTAAGATAGAACATCTATATAAGTGTGGTTTTATTGTCAAATTTCTTTCAAGGAGTATATGCCAATTACATCCCTATTCTAGGAGAACTCATATTTTTCCCCACACCCCACTGGCTCATAATGTTAAAAATGTTCTTAATTTTAATAACTTGATAGGTAGAAAAATGACACCTCATTGTAGTTTTAATTTGCATTTCCTTTATTTATGCAAGTATTCTTTCTACGTTTATAAGAACCATTTATATTTCCTACTATATTAACTTTCTACTAAAATAATTGGCCTGTTTTTCTTTTAGGTTCCAATTTTTTTTGTATATTGATTTGTAGATGCTCTCTAAAATAAAATGACCTCTGTATTTACAATAAGTACTGCAAATATTTGTCCCTTTCTGTTTTGTCTTTGACATTATTTTTCTCTGTGTACGATTGTGTTCTTACACATATGTGGTTAAATTTGTGTGGTTTTCATGTTAGTTTTATGTTATAGGAAATGGCTTCCTACCTCCAAGATTATTTTTAAAGAATTGTTCAATATTTTCATATAGTATTTTATGGTTTCAATTAAAAATGAAATAGAACTCATTTTTAAATGTGTGGAAAAAGTTAGGTTCTGTGTGGGCAACTGTGTGAATGAGTGTGTGTGTGTGTGTGTGTGTGTGTGTGTGTGGTGTGGTGTGTGTATGTGAGAGAAAGACAAAGAGAGTGTTTTATGTGGCTACTCTATTTTTTTAGTTATACCTTTTGAAAGTTCTTTCCCTGTTTTATTTATATATTATGTTTTGTGTGCAACTTGGTTTACATTCTGGGACAGCCTATCTATTGCATGGCAATATCTACACCTGCATGTAGCAAAATCATAGTGTTTTAATTAATGAAGACATTCGTGTTCTAATATCTCTAACACCTTTCTAAAATTCTAAATTTCTGATTTCTAAAATTCACCTTTCTGTTTTGACTCCACCCATTTGCCTGATTTCTGTGTTCCTACTATTCATTTTATCCACACCTCACCAAAGTTCTATCTCAACTGAACTTAACAAGTCTGTTGTTTATCAATTGAAGATGAGCTTGACTTTGAAGGTAAAGTGTATTTGACACACATGGTTCTACAGTTATCTGTCATATGAAGGAGTACTCAACTCATGCTTTTTATTCACATCTTTATTATGATAGACCCGTGAATCTTCCTGAGTAGTTCATCATCTCAAGATAATCACACAATTGTTCTCTTTTGATACATTTCTATGATAAATTGTGTGAGCAGCCTTCTAACATTTAGCATCCTGAAGTTAATTCCCACTTGATTGTAGTGTGCTCACCCCTTAATGCACTTCTGAATTCTGTTAGTTATTCATACAAGTGAATCAGTTTGTTCTGCAATTTGTTTTATTTCTCTGTTTATATCTGGTTCAAGTTCAAATGCTGCAGCAACTTCCTAAAAAGTGAATTTTGAAGGTTTCCTTAAACAACTATGTTCTGGAACAGTTTAAGCAGTGATGGATCCTGTTCTTTAAATGTTTGTTGGTCTTCTTCTGTGAAGCCATCTGGCATGCTTGCTTACGGGGTATCACACTTTGACCAAGCTCCTAGGTTTAGTAGATATCAGTGAAAATTCGGCGTCAGAAGTTATTTCCCTGGTGACTAACATATGCTCAAGGGCCCTAACAATTTGTGCATACAGTTCTAGCTTTTGTGACCTCTGCATGGAAGATGGTTTCCATCTTCCCTAGCTCAGGCCACTATCTCTTCCCATGAAAGTTTCTGATTGGAAGGGAGGTGTCATTAGAGCAACCACAGACGTTTGGGGCAGGGGAACTAGCTAAAGATAACTTAGAGGCTCCCAAGTGTACTCCCAGACAAACTACAGCTATCAGCTACTTTGTGACCTTTCTTTTTTTGGTCCTTAGAAATGCCTTGCTGAGGCAGCAGAATTCTAGGATTCCTCCCACCACAAATTTTGTCAGCCATTTGAAGAGGATGTAAAGGCTTGGGCATTTCAGGTCATCTCAGAGATGCACTCCCACCCTGAGTACTGACGCTGTCTCTAAGATTCTTAGCATTAGAAGCTAATTTCTTCTTTAAGGCTGTCCTACTTTGCTCCTTCCATGCCAGCTGTTGACACCTGATGACTATCCTATACCCTAGAATGCCTCCTTATATCTCCTTCTAGACAAACTGAGATGCAAGAGGAATGATGACTTTGGTATATTTAGCCTTTTTTAAAAAATGTGATTCTACAAACATACATACATACATCATTTTTCATAATTTCTGAGGTGTTTTGTTACTTTGACAGAACTGGAGTTTAGTAATGATTTCCAAGTCTAATCTTCCCTGCACACTGGCTTTGGTCATCTGTAATCACAACATTAAAACAGAAAGCAGGAATGTTTCCTAATAGATAAAATTGCCTTGGGGCACCCAGCTTTGGAAATATTGGAAGTAGAGGACAAAGTTTGAAGTGTATTGGAGCCAAAAGTTAATCTGTAGAAAACTTCCACTTATAACAGATATAAAGATGCAAATGAATAGTTTCCTATCAATATTCAGTCAAACTGGAAGATTTCGCTCAGTAGAAAAATTCTCAATATAGGACATATCCACTTAACAAAAGTGCCACTCAAAAACCAAACGATAGAAAAACAAAACCCTCAAAGCCTCACCTATGGGACAAGAATCTGCTGCAGTATTGAAAAAAAAACAGATAAATTTGTATGTGCAACCACACACCGCCTGTTTATTTATTTCTGAATCTCTGTGCATTGAATTGTACCTTAGCTAGTCTTGGAAATTCCACATGAAGGGCAGGCCAAATTACCACCCCAAATTGAAAGAGCTTGAATAAACAAGTATTCCAGTGAGAAAACCACATGTATTTATCAATATCTCAATGCATGTACTTTATGAGTAATTTGATTACACAATTACACAGTTCAATACAACATAGTAGCAATTTAGAAATGCATTTAAATTCCTCTGGGTAATGAGCAACATTCATTCAAATAGTATTTAAGATTAGACACTGCACAAGAAAACATAAAATACCTGAAAATACATCTTGTCTATGTAAGAAACTCAATAGCATTTTCCCCAAATTTGCCAACAATACTAAAATGTTTTTGTATTATCAGTAATGAGCTGTGAAGTTAAAAGAGTCTATAAAGGAACAACAATAAAAAATTAATTTTGATGACTATTGCCAGAGGATGGACCTAATTGTCTTTTTCATCTTTCTGTGGAAAATAGTGCTCAAAATGTAAGATTAAATAAAGAAATAAAAAAAATAGCCAGCAGAGAACTATTGGTGGAAATCTATTAGATATGTATTAATATTCAAAGTTGCAGTATTTTTCTGGGCTTTATAGTATTGTATTCACTTTAGAATTTTCTTCACCATTGTCTTTTTATATATTTTAATTTTAAATAAAAATTCACTTGCTAATATCTTGCTAAATAAAAACCTTGTGTGTTTTTGTAGGGTGATGACAAAATTTTTTAAGCATTAATACAAAATTCATTTATGTCTACATCTCATGTGTGTGTATACATCTCATGTGTTTTGGACTTTGTAGCTTTTTCCATTTCTTCTATGGTCAATTTTAGCAATTTGTGTTTCTCTGGGTAGTCCTTCAATCACCCAAACCCTCTTGCTTCCTTTCCAGGCTCATACTTTTTGTATTAAAGTTCATTCTTCATCAATCTCCTATATAGTCTTTGCCTGTGCTCTTTGTTCTTCTCCTTCACCCCACCTTCAGTTTGTTCAATAAGACCAGACACTGGGGTCTAGTTAGTGGCACTGCTCTTGCCTTGTTACCTGGCAAGGCAAGAGACCCATGTGTATAATGCATGCTTAATTAACACAGAGCCTTGGCCAGAGTCCTGCATTCATTTCCCCTCATGCATCCCTTCTTTGACATCTGTGTTACTTTTCAGGGTCTCTCAAACTGGCTTCTTGATTTTAATTTGCTTCTCATTTGGACTCTTTGAGTGACTAAGCTGCTACCTTCTTTCTTCCCTGGGAGAAGGAATCTGGCTTAATTATTTCTAAGTGGAATGCATCTTTCCTTATAAAACTAATTAATTTCTCAAATACATCTTCAGGATGCTGAAACATATGCCTGGAAGTTCAGTCAATTGCTGAGTAAGCATCATTTTCAATGCCTATTCTGAGTGTTTTTTAAAAAGCAAGCAAATGAAACCATAGAATTTGGAGAAAAATGACCCTGGCTTCATCACTTGCCTGTGATTTAGAAGAAAATGTACACTTGCTGAGATCTAATTTCCTCACTGGAAAATTCTTGTATGCTTAGTTGGATTATCATGGGGACCAGAAAAATTGATGAGAATGGGAAATGTTTAAACTTTTAATGGATTATACCAACAATAGTTTTAATTGAAGTATCAAATTGAATCAAACCCAATCCGATCTGTTTTAAACAATCAGTATATTTCTAAAAACTTTCAAATATAACCACTAATTTCCTAGCACCCAAATCAACAAAGGCCACATTTAAATTTCTAATATATCCTAAACTTGATATATTTCCTTTCTTTCTTTCTTTTTCTTTTCTTTCTTTCTTTTTTTTGTTTTTGAAACTTTTTTGACAACTCCTCTTCCAATACCAGAAAGTATGAGTTGAGATTGTGATTAGGCTTACAATTTTCTGCATTATACTCAGCAAATGGAAAAACAGAAAGCTAAGCTTACTATTACCCA
This sequence comes from Rhynchomys soricoides, assembly GCA_019843965.1. Lineage (NCBI taxonomy): Eukaryota > Metazoa > Chordata > Mammalia > Rodentia > Muridae > Rhynchomys > Rhynchomys soricoides. Next base: position 3,749,023 of record JADRCH010000198.1, read on the forward strand.
CTTGCCTCTTAATGTGTGAATTTGGGACACTCTTCCCAGCTGTAGCCTATAGCAAGCTGTGTATCTGGTCCTGAAAAAGAAACTCCATTCAGTCTGGTGACAGTGGGACTCAGAAAATATGAGGTTTATTTTGTGTTGGTCTTTATCATAAGGCCCTGGTGTTCAGTTTCAGTTATTTTGATTCAGGGATAGTAAACTCTAATGAATAACAATAACGACATTATATTCAAAATCTTTCTGTAGCTATGAATTTTAATAAATTAACAAAATTTACATGGTTTAGAGTTTTAAAAATGCCATGCAGCCCCACTATATAAGGTAATAAATATTCTAAATATATGCTCAGTATTTATATTAATATCACCTTACTTCAGTATAGAAAGAATTTTTTCCCTTTTTTATTAGAATTTTTTAATTTTCTGAAATTTCAGTTATCTTTTTACTGGTTTCCAAAGTGAATATTAACTGAATAGCATTAACTATACAAAAGCATAAAGGTACTTAATGTTTATAATATTTGAACAGTAACTTTAAAAATATTGATGGAGTCCTCTAATTAAACACACCGACATGAATATATTAACATTTTCTAAGTAAACTATACATAAATATTTCATGTGGGACATTTAATATTTTTCTATTTTCTATTTTTTTCTGTCTACTACTTACAGAAAATTTGACAGGAAAAGTATTTTTAGTCATCAATTCCCCATTAAAGGATACAGAATAACAAATTGCTAACTGGAAGAATGCATCTGTAAAATGTCTAGTAGACAAATGTCTAGAATCAACAATATTCAGAAAGTTCATTTAGATGCATAATGAACAGACTAAAACCCAAATGAAAAGTGGACTTTAGAAGACTGAGCAATGATCAGATGCAAAAATGCAGCTGGCTAAAAATAGTATACAGAGATGTTCAACATCCATAGTAAGTGGGAAATATAACTCAAGACAAAAACACAATTTCAGAGCCAATTGATTGACAGTGAATGCTTCAAACCAATTTTGTTATAGACAAACTTTTTTTTCATTTTTTTGATACTTTATTTACATTTCAAATGTTTCCCCCTTTCCAGATCTCCCCTTTGGAACCTCCCTATTCCCTTTCCCTCCCCCTGCCTCTATGGGGGGTATTCCCCCACCCACCCACTCTCATCTTCTCTCCTTGGCATTCTCCAATACTGGGGCATCTAACACTTTCAGGCCCAAGGTCCTCTGCTCCCCATGACATCTAACAAGACCCTCCTCTGCCACATATGTGGCCAGCACCATGGGTCCCTCCATGTGTATTCTTTGGTTGGCGATCCAGTCTCCAGGAGCATCGGGAGGTCAGGCCAGTGGACACTGTTTTAATAGTTTGATTGATACCAAATTTTTAAGATGAGAATCAAAGAGATTTTGTTTTTCCTTTTTGATTCTTGAGCTTGAATCCTGGGACTTGCACATGAAAGAGCAGAGATCTATCACTAAGCTACTTTCTCAGGCCACCAACCCTCTAATTTTTTTTTTTTTCAAGACAGGATTTCTCTGAAATCCTGACATCTCTGGCTGTCCTGGAACTCACTCTGTAGACCGGGCTGGCCTCGAACTCAGAAATCCACCTGCCTCTGCCTCCCAAAAGCTGGGATTAAAGGCGTGTGCCACCACTGCCCAGCACCCTTTTAATTCTTATACATAGTCATTAAGAATAAAACTAGAAACAACAATTTCAGCAAAATGGCAGAGTACCTATAGTAATACTTATAATATATAAAATAAACTTATAAGAATAGGCAGTCTTTCTATATATCAATAACAAATACACTGAAGATACACTTTTATGTACAATAGAATCAAAGGCAATAAAATATCTTGGGATAAACCTAACCAAGGAGGGTAAAGACTTCTCCGATGAAAATTACAAATCTTTGAAGAAAGGGATTGAGAAATATACTAGGAAATAAAAAGCTATTCTGTGTTCAAGGATCAGTAAAACTAGTTGTGCAAATAATCATCCTAGTAAAAGAAATGTACAGATTCAATGCAACCCTAATTAAAATACCCACATTCTTGACAGAAAAAAAAAAAAGCCCTAAAATTTGTTGAAGTTAGAAAGGATCCCAGAGAGCCAAACCAATTCTGAACCAAAAGAAGAATTCTGGAGGAATTGCTAGTCAAGAGTTCCACAGATAGAGCCATAGTAATAAAACAATGCAGTACTAGTACAAAATATGCATGCAGAACAATGGAATAAACTATAAGACCTACATATGAGTTCTCATAATTATAGCCATCTGATATTTGGTAATGATGACAAACCCACTGGAGAAAAGATAGCATATTCAACAAATGGCGCTGGAAAAACTGGATGTTCACATGCAGAGGAATGAAATTATACCCATCTCTATCCTTATGTATAAAATTTAGATCTAAGTAGATCAAAGACTTCAATTTGGTTTCTTTGCTTTTTGTTTTTAATTTACTTATTTATTCACTTTACAACCCAATATCAGCTCTTCCTCTCCTCCCAGTACTCCTCAGGAAAGCCTCTTCCCCATTCCACCTTCCTCTTTTCAAAGGAGAAGGGGAAACCCAGCCTGGGTGTCAAACATCTACTCTGCACGACAAGGCTGTTCATTTAGTGGCATGGGACCCACAGGCAGGTAACAGGCTCAGGGACAGACCCTGCTCCAGTTGTTAGGGGATCTGCATGAAGACCAAGCTGCTCATCTGCTACATATGTGCAGGGGGCCTAGCCCAGCCCATGCTTGCTTTTTGGTTGGTGATTCAGTCTCTGGGAGTCCCCATGAGTCCAGGTTAGTTGACTCTGTTGGTCTTCCTGTGAAGTCTGTGTCCTCTTCGGGTCCCTCACTCCTTCTCCCAACTCTTCCTTAAGACCTCTGGAGCTCCATCTAATGTTTGGGTGTGGGTCTCTGCATCTCTTTTCATTGGCTGCTGGGTAGAGCCTCTCAGAGGACAGTTATGTAAGGTTCCTGTCTATAAAAACAAAGAGTAGCACTAATAGTGTCATCGATTGGTTCTTGCCCATGGGATGGGTCTTAATTTTGGGTGGTCGTTGGTTGGCCATTCTTCACTCTTATCTTTGTCCCTGCACATGTTGTAGGCAGGACACATTTTAGGTCTAGGGTTTTGTGGGTGGGTTGCTGGCCTTATCTTCTGCTAGGAGTCCTACCTGGCTATAGGAAGTGGCCACTTCAGGATTCATATCCCCCACTGCTAGGAATCTCAGCTAAAGTCACTCCCATAGACACTCTGGGGCCTCTCCCTATCCCAGTTCTCTGGTACAGCCTCGAGATTGTCCCCCCACCTCTACTTCCCATTCTCTCTCCCCTGCTCTCCCTACATATGTTCTCCCCTCCACTCCCCATCCACTCTTCCACCCAGTTCCCTCGTTCCATTGACCTCTAGTATCTATTTTGTTTCCACTTCTGAGAAAGATTCAGCCATCCTCCTTTGGGCCCTATTTGTTATTTGGCTTCTTTGGGTCTGTTGATTATAGCATGGTCATCCTTTACCTTACAGCTAATATCCACTTATGAGTATATATCATGAACTAGAAGATATCATTATAAGTGAGGTAACCCAGACCCAAAAGACCTCAATTTGAAACATAAAACAGTGAAACTTCTAGAGGAAAAATATAGGTGGTTCTGTATAAGAGAAGACTTTCTGAACAGAACTCCATTTGCCTAGGAATTAAGGCCAACAGTTGACAATCAGGTCTAAAAACTAAAGCTATAAAGCTTCTGTGCAGCTAAGGAAACAAACAAATGAAAAAATTTCACAGAATGGAAGAGAATCTTTGCCAGCTATACATCTGACAGGGGATCAATATCCAGCATAGATGGGGAACTGAAAAGAGTCAAGGAAACAAATCACTGATTAAAATATTCCCTAGGCTTTGTTGGACATTGGGCCTGAGAGTGTTCGATGCCTCAGTGTAGGGGAATGCTAGGGAGGAAAGAGGGGAGTGGGTGGGCGGGTAGGGGGCACCCTCATAGAGGTAGGGGGAGAGGGAATGGGATAGGGGTTTCTGAAGGGGAGACCTGGAAAGCAGAAAACATTTGAAATGTAAATAAAGTAAATATCCAATAAAAAAATATTGCCTAGGAATCTAAACAGAGAGTGTTTGAGAGAAGAAATAAGAATGCCTAAGAAATACCTCAAAGTGTTCATCATCCTTAGCAATCAGGAAAATACAAATTAAAGCAACTTTGAGATGTTGCCTAGGTAGACCTAGAAATTGTAATAGTGAATGAGGTAACACAGGCCCAGAAATAGAAACAAACACTGCCTATTATCACTCCTCTGTGGTTCTTAGATCCAAACCCTTAGATGTGAGTATACAGCATGGAGTAACCACATAAACCAGGAAGTATAAGTAGACCATAGGTGTGGGGGGCGTGCACAGGGCGGAAGTGGTTAAGAAGAAAATAGCAGGATAATACAGGCCATATGATGTAGGAAACAGAAAAATGGGTCTCCAACTGGTGAGGAGCAAGGGAGGTCAATACAGAATGAGAAGGGTTAAGGAGAAAATAGCATCAAAGGCTTTTGGTAAAGCTTCAATGAATCATTTTACAGTTACCTAAAATTATATATAATGCATTCCATATATTAAAAGAATAGTTACACCACTTGGGCTTACAATGTTGCCCACAAGAACCATAGACTAACAAAAACCTTAGGACCAGGCATGAGAAAACTTTCAAATGGTTGGTCAGGATAGTCCACATGCTTTTCCCTAACAATATAAACTATCACAATATATACCCTTGATTGTCTGTCAGGGGTCAATGGTAGTCCTCTATTGTAGAAGACATCATACATTTAAGACACAAGACTTTGGCAATTCAATCTGGATCTAGCCTGACTGCTTCTTGCATTTCATCTAGCTTTCATGGTACTAGAAAATACTATGCAAGCTGCAAAGGAAGGGGCACATTCAAATAGTCCTACTGAGTTGCGGCAACATCTATAAACCGTGACAATGACAGCATGACAATATATCCCTAATGGTACAATAAAGGACACCCACATGTTGGTGGTATACTAATAGTTATCTAATTGGATTTAAGACCCACTCAGGAGGGTGCTGGAAACCTAGCCAGCTTCCTAGACCTGGTTAGGTCATGGATCTTAGAAAAGAATCTATTACTATCACTTAGCTGGACCAGCATAGTTCCTTTTCCTTATACACACAGATAAAAGTAGCTACCATCTGCCATAAAAAATAAAACCTCTCTTTCCAACAAATGGAGACCATCACAGAAAAACCACAACTGAACACAGTGAATTGATAATAGATCATGAGGAGTTCAGCCCCAGCAGATACATCTATCTCACAACTCCTGCACTGTAGCTCAGAGAACATCACAGAGCAGAGGATGGAAAACGCTAAAGCCCAGAATGCCAGACTCTTTTAAAACTGGCTGCATAAACAAGTAATGAACAATGGCAACATCAGTGGACACGTTAATGTGGAAGGTGGGAAAGGTGGTGGAATTTCATCTGTAGACAAAGAAGTAGAGGCAACTGATGACTGATCTGTGTGTGTGTGTGTGTATGTGTTTGTGTATAACAATAACGATCAAAGTCAGACGGGCTATCAACTTGAGAGAGGGGCATGAGAAGGATTGAAAGAAGGGTACCTGAAAGGAGTAAAGGAAGAAAAGAAGGGAGGAAGAGAGTGGTGTAATCCTATCTCACTTAAAATATATTTTTTGAAAAAGAATAAAAGCTGCCCCACACCTTCAGGATCTAACTTGGAAATCTCCGGCATAGATAAACATTTGGCATCTTCCATCAATGTCCTATTTCTCTTCCTGTCGATCCTCAAGTGAAACTCATTCACATATGTACCAGGAGAGGTGTGTAACTCTACAACAGTGTTCTGAAAATGCAATGTGAAGTAGCCAGATGTTGGGAATGAACCGAACTTTCATTGCAAAGTAAACAGATAAACTGTGGTTTAACACAAAACACAATCTTTATAACAACAAAGATGTGGTACGTATTTGTTATTTGGGTTTCAAATGCAGCGCTATACTGCACTTCAGAACAAAAACTAGAGTGGAGAAAGGGGAGTGGAAGTAATAACATAAATAAATAAAAACTAAGTGAGATAAATAACCTGGGTCACGCACAGTCTGTGTCGTAGTCAATCGACTTTTCCCATACTACAAACACATTTCCAAAGACAAATTACTTCATTAGATATATTTTAATAAAATAAGAAAATTTAACTTCACTTCGGAGGTCAATTTTAAAATTACACACAGAATATATAAATATAAATTACATCTAATGCATATACTATATCCCCATAAAATATATATACTGCACACATATGGATTTTGTATATGTACTCTATCTAAAACAGTATACATCTTTTATAAACACGGCTTGCATACATTTTTATTTATTTCTTGAAGAAAATGGAAGGTACTTTTTTTTTGCTTTTTCAAGATTGGTTTGTTTTGAACAGCTGAATCACCCATCAACTGACAACTGTATTGATCAGCTGAATACCTGAACTGTAAAGTCAGGGCAGCCAGCAGGATGTCCAGTTGGGTGTGTGCTGAGACTGAATCTGGCTAAGCATCAGCCATCAGACTCAGGCAATCTCTGGAAGGTAAAATCGATCTTGCTGCCAAGACCATATTAAATATGGCTACCACCAATCTACTACACCTTTAGGTTTTTTTTCCTCCTTTTATATACATTGAAATTCACCAGAGTGAATACATGCAGAGAATTTATGCAGAGTTTGCTTTCTGTATTAAAAATCTACAAGACAAAAGCCACTTTCAACATTACATCTTCAACAGCAGTTTCAAGCCAAGATGTATCTTTTTTTTTCTTTTTGGTTTTTCCGAGGCAGGGTTTCTCTGTGTAGCACTGGCTGTTTCTGTTGGATTCTCACACAAGCCTGCACCCTTCCTACATGCAATCTTTCTCTATGGTTATCCTACATGCTGGCCATGCCAGAACCTTACCCTGGGATATTGCTGGCACAGCTTCCCAGGATGCCATCTGAGCCTCCATATCCCAGCTCACACTGGTCCACTCTCACTTCCCAGAGTACAGACTTCAGGCTCATCATCATCCAAGTCTACTCCTTTCTATTCTCTTTATTTTCCCTTTCAAAGTCCTTTCTATTCATTAAGAGCTACCTCGCTATGTTCATTGGAACATTTCAACAACAACAACATCAAAATCTGCCTTCTTAAAATACACAGACTTGAAATGAGAGACCTGTAACATACCAGAAAGAACACAGAAATCAAAACCAACAGAGAGCTGATGGACACCAATGTTTAAGTGTTTCATGTGTGGCTTTAGGTTCGATGCAGTCCTTTCCTCCCCATTTCCTTCCTTGCTGTCTTTACTGATCCCTCATTTCTTTTGCATATTCAGCTTGTTTCTCTTCTATTTCAGGTGGTGTCTCTCATTGTACATAGAACGCCATCTGTATTCTGCTTCAGAGACTGCATTCCATCTTCTTGTGAGTTCTGTGGGAACAAACAGTTTGCTATGGACTACTGATGGTTTAATTGTGTCCCCTCAAAGTTTTTTGAGATCAGAGGCTAGGTTCCTTGGGTAGCAATTTGGGGTGTTGTATAACCTGTTATGAATAATGCCTAATAAAAGAGCTTAGTTCACTGGGACACACGGTGCTCTTCTTATGGTCCCATGGCAGTTTCCCAGATTGTTACAAAAGGAGCAACCCTGGACCCACTCATCTCTTTCCTGGTACCAGAATGTCACCAGTGGGCTGGATAAGCAGCCTGGCAGTTAACAGTGCATATTGTTTTTGAAGAGGACATGAGTTCACATCTGGGTGGCTCAAACTTGCATGGACTCTCACTCCATGCTAGGTTTAGTAACTAGCTCCATGGCATATGATACTTCTGGCATCTGCAAGCACCTGGATGTGGGGTGTGTGTGTATGTTTGGTGTGTGTGTGTGTGTGTGTGTGTGTGTGTGTGTGTGTGTGTGTGTG
>JADRCH010000198.1:3761465-3890091 GCA_019843965.1 Rhynchomys soricoides
ACACACACACACACACACACACACACACACACACACACACACACACACACCATACCATCTACCACCCATGTCTTTATTTAAAGACAAGGTCTCAAGCATCCCAGGCTGGCCTCAAACTCCCGATGTAGCTGAGAATGACTTCAGACTTCTGCTACCCTTGTATCCATGTCCTAAGTGCTGGGATTGCAAACATGCCTAGTTTCACACTGTGCTAGGGACTGAACCCAAGACTTCATGCATGTCATGCAGGCACTCTACCAACTGAGCTATGTCCTGTACATCTGCAGCCCTTTCTGTACATCTGAGACATTGAGCCAGAGAGATAAAACGTAAGTATAGTATCTGTGCTTTGATTCTACCAGAGGAAAGACTTGACTCACTGGTGAGGTATTTCACAAGTGGTTTTTGCTACAGATCAAGTTTTCAAATTTATAGATAAATACATTTTTTTAAAAAAAATGAATTAGAGTAAGTGGTACTTTATTGTTTTTGTGTGTGTGTGTGTCTTTGTTTGTTTTTTTTATTTTATTTTTGGCAATAGCTCCCACTGCCTATTTGAATTCGCCATGTAAAAGACAAAAGAGATGATGGTAAAGTTTTGGATAGTCCTTATGAAATTGTAGGTAATAATTCTGTGGATCCGGGGCCCATATCTGAACATTGTTTGTCAGGACTCTTTGTTATACCAAACCAGGAAAAAAATAACAAGGAGCTCTGCTTTGAAGAATTTATCATAATGGGTGCTTCTGTACACAGACATGGTACCTACAGAATGGGCTCTGGGCTTGCTGCAAATAGGTTTGTGTAGTAGTTGTGGAAACTAAAATGACTGTCTTTGCATTTGAGAAAGAAGAAATCAAAGAGGTATGGCCCTGATTCTCACAAGCACAATACACCCTTACAGGAACTCAGGAACTCTCCTGTACTGGGCACAGGGACAGGAGTCAGCTCTCGCTCCTGACAGGAGCTCCCAGGTACAGGGGTAGAAGAGAATCAGCCAACTAAACCACAGACACATCCAATTCATGGAGCAAATGGTAGAAGAACAAAGAAACCTTTGTGGATGGTCTGTCTGGTAAATAAAATAAGTAAAAGAAGACACAGATTCTGGAAGGTCAAGATGTATGTATTCTGAAGATTTCAGAAATCAAGCAGGGTGGGGGAGCCTAGACAGGTACATTTGAGCATACTGAAATGACTGATGCCATGTTGTGTTTGAACTGAATCCTCATGCTTCCAAAGAGCGTGTATGGACTCTTGTTGGTGTAACAGATTATTTTAAAATATCTGTATTACATTTTGTTTGTTCTGTGGGGTGTGGGGAAGTGAATGGGCATGGATATGCATATGCCATGGGACATGTGTGGAGGTCAAAGGACTATCTATAGAAACCAATTTTCTTCTTCCAACCAAGTAGGCTTCAGAGATTGAGCTCCAGTCACCAGGCTTGGCAGCACATGCCTCTACCCTCAAGAATGTTATAATCATTTCTAAAGCCTTTTCAAAATCATAATTTAATAGCCTCAACTTTCCTTCTTATTGTTTAAAGAATAAAAAATAACCTTGAAATCTTCAAATTGAGAATTAATGAAGTCTATTCTTGGGACAAGGGCAAGTTACAAATATGAGTAAGTAAATTTATAGGAGATATAGAAAAAAGCACACTGTGGTAAATGGCATAAAGTTGGAAAGCTTATAATAGAAGTCTGGGAGACTATATGGAGCGGAGGGAGCCAGGAGTCACAGGGTTAGCACCACAGGACACTGTCTATGGGACTTGCTTTGCAAAGGTCATTCAAGCAGCAGAGAGGCATCCTGGACCAAAAGAGAAAAAGGATGGAGCTCTGAGCTAAGAGGCAGAAGAAGAAGGAGGAGGAGGAGGAGGAGGAGGAGGAGGAGGAGGAGGAGGAGGAGGAGGAGGAGAAGAAGAAGAAGAAGAAGAAGAAGAAGAAGAAGAAGAAGAAGAAGCAGCAGCAGCAGCAGCAGCACAGCAGCAAGGCCAGTGTTGACAAAGACTGAGGAACAGATGCAAATGTGTTTCCACTGCTTCCTGTCAAAACCATGCATGGCAAACAAGCAGGAAATGAGGAGAGATGGCTTTTTCCCAGGTTGTTATCATTTATGCTTCCTTGTCCAATTACTGGCATTAGAATCATAATGCTGTGTGATGGTGGTGTTTTCTCCTGGTGCCCGGAAGCTGCCTCCCTAAGTGCTCATAAACATCTTTGGGAATGAGTGAGCCACAGACTATGAAATGCACTTCCTGAGTCTGTCATTATTGCATCTGGCCTTAACTGTGAGCCGCTTACAAGTGGCCGCATGCAAAGAAATGACACTTTGAAGTTGATGGCTGCCATCAAGTATCAAACGGGAACTAATTCATACCAGGTAAGTTGATGGTCTTTTAATGTCACTTTCTGATGACCTGGCTAGCCCAAGATTCAATACTCCCAGCAAAGATGGTCAATGGGGAATGTAGAATATCATGGGGGGAAAGGAACAGCATCATTCGAGTCTTCCTACTGACATCTGCCTTTATTTCATTTCCCTTGGGCTTCCCACTTTTTACAAAAGAATTGCTTTGCCTCTTTTTTCCAAGCAGCATTCACATATTACAGATACCTATTCATACTCCTCTCTCATAGTCACGAAGAGTGGCTGGCTCTCACATAGGCAGTGTATGAGACCTGACAATGAGAAGAGCCCCAGTCTGTTTCTCGGCATCATTCAACCAAGACACGCTTTGCGTGGTGTTTAAATGCAAGCCTGGAAAACTGCAGGAGTCATCACATGGAGCGAGAACAAGCCTGGTCTGAGGAAAATGGAGTCAAGACCCTGGTGGCACCAACCAGCCCTTTGGATCTAGTTTCTCTGCCTTGAACGTCCAATTTGTGGAGAGAATACCCTCCCTAATTTTCCTCTAAAGGCCATTTTAAGTGAGTCTATCACCTGTATAATTCATCACACGGTGAAGCCTAGCTGGGTAGTCCAAGGCGAATTGGGACAGGATGAGTATGTCGTGGTAGGAAGGAAACATTAAAGGACATCTTAGCCCTTATTTTAATTCCACCCTGTAAGTGTTCGCTGCAGATTTGCAGTGTGAAACGAAGTGTGTTGAACAATGGTGCACAGGGGAATAGGGATATGAGGATTTAGAAAAATAAGGGCTTGGGAGGGAGCTCAGTTGATTAAGTGCTTGCCTAATATACGTGGAGCATTGAGTACAGTACTCAGTAAAAGGGGAGGAGGTGAGGGGATGGGGATGCTGGAGGAGAGGGAAGAAGAGAGGAGGAGGTAGAAAGAGAGGAAGGAAGGAAGGAAAGAAGGAAGGAAGGAAATGTCGTATGTCCTTGATATGGTTAGAATCTGTCAAACCAGAACCAAATGTGTTAGCTCTTGATTTTGCTCTACTCAAACCCACACCCTTAGCACCTTCTGCCCTTCCCATGCTGCTCTCTCTAACATGAACGAATAGCTTGACATCTCAGTCAAAGGCTCCCCCAATGCCTTTTCCACTGTATACTCCATGTCTGGGTACAATGGGGTGCAGAGAATTATTTTTGTAAGTGTATATGGAAAAACAGACTGCTGAACTGAATGGTCAGAAAGCAAGCTGAGTGGTAACGTATAAAGGCCACCTGTAGACTTCTCTCTTCCAGTGTCCTCTTCACTGCATCATGCTTGGCCTTCTGGGAACTGCCCTTTAGAGAGCTGCATAAATTGAGTGTTGCCTGAAATACTTAGAAAGAGAGAAGGGGGGAAGGAAAAAGAGAGGGAGGGAGGGAGGGAGGAAGGGAGGGAAGAAATATTGGCTGCTTCTTGGAGTTTGTTGGCATGGAAACACAATATACCTCTCTCTGAGCAAAGATTCTAGCACACTGCAATATTGCTGTATGCCAGTCTCACAAAATAAGCACTGGGCAGGGATCTCAAAGTACTAGCAAAGAAAGGCAAGCTGAACAGAGTCTGGATAAAAAGTTGAACAGGCATCCCCTGGAAAAATCACAGAAAAGCATCCAGGCTGCATTTTGAACTCCTGAAGCTGTGTCCCAGATCAGCAGAGCTAGCTGGAAAAGGCTCTTCCTTGTCTTCCAATCAACCAAGCAGAAATCAGGTCATCTGCAGATCTAGCCTGTCCTTTTCTTCCTTTTCTCGAGCTCTGGGAGATTTAAGCCATTTGTCATTTCTGCATGTGTCGAGGTCTTTTCTCCCTCCCTAAATGATACAACAAGGTTTATAAACTCAGTGAGAATTTCAGATGCAAGACATGAGGACAGCAGCCCCTTCTTACTCGTAGCCTAGTGAGGTGAAGGAGCACTTTGTTTGGAAATGGGATCTTCCATCCCAGGCAGGGAGGTACCACAGGAGGCTGAAAAGCAGGCAGTACTTATATGACACAATGCTTTTGTAGAAGTCACTTTTGAGACAGTATCAACATGAAGAATCCCAGAACGAGCAACTCAGGAAGCAAACATGACTTTTTTTTTTTTTTTTTTTTAAACCATTACCTGCAGATTACGAAAGGATTCCTCGGAGACCAACTTTCACTAGTCTTTAACCATTGCCCCACCATGGCTTTGCAGGGCTCTCCACTTCTGACCTGTTTTCAGTCTCCTCAGCTTTATCCTCAGGGGTAAGTTGCCAAAAGCATCACAGTATAGGCCAAAACAGCTATCCACAGAGAAACCGTACCATCATCCCTCACACAGCCCAGCCAAGAGGTAGGTCAATCAATAACATCATGAAACATTTATATTGAGGGGAAAATGGGAGGGGGCTGCTTCTTTGTTTCTTGTAGCCTAACAGTGTGTGACACTACTTAGGAATGGGGTCTAGCTTTAGAATTGTTCTTACTCTCTGCTTCAAAACCCAGTGAAACTCTGAACCTTTAGAACCTTGGGACTCTCAACAACAGTGAAGTCCATCCTCAAGTCACCAAGAATATCCACGATTATGCTCTCACTTTGGTGCCCAAACCATGGTCTTCTCTGGTAGATGCTGTCCTGAACCAAAAGTTCCCTTGTACTAGTGAACCTCAGCCATTCCCATAAGGCTTGAGATTCACTAATCTTCCCCTGGCTGTCTTTATCTAGCCTCATCTAGCCTAGATTACCCCTGTATATATTTGTCTTCTTTCAGCTACCCTCATACCCAACCTTACCTATGTGCCCAGTACCCTCCTCTGCCATGGTCATTCACAGCACCCACCTCGAGTCTGTAGTAGTCTTACCTCCTTCTGTGGCTCATACACTGTCAGGGTCATCATGTCTGTCCTGGTGTGACAATGACAACAGGATAACCATGATGACACTGTCTCTAGCACAATGCACATTTTCAAGAACTGTTGTTAGTCTGGTGGACTTAGAGACGCCCTGACTTAACGGTGGTCAACTTCATGGGTTTTCAGCTTTACAGGGATCAAAAAGAGATACTCATTCAGTAAAGCAAGGGCCCACATACTGCATTCTTTACTTCGGGTTTCCTAGTCATCATGGGAGATGCTTGGCATTTCACCACAAATAGGTTTTCTTTCCATGACTTCACCCCTCTGAAGGTGTATAGAAATATTCTTTCTACATTTAACATAGGCTAGGCTAAGATATAATGCGTAGTAGGTTAGGTATACTAAAGGTATTTCTGCTAACATTGTCAACTTTGACAATATACATCAATACATGACCCCATTGTAAGGTGAGGACTGTGTGTATATATACAGGACACCTTTATATTTACTGATAGCTTGTGTCTTTCATGTCATTGCATAGCATTATCATTTAATCCTGCAGAAAATGAGAGATTCCTCCCCCTGATGAATAAATTTCATGGCTTATGAAAGTGGGGTTACACCCCTAAGTACAGGAGCACATTCAACCCCTATTTTCAGTACTGTGACGATACCATCCAGAATCACACTGAGGTGTGCCCAACTGAACTGCACACATACTTTACACTTGTGGTGTTTTGTCCCCTCAGTCACAAGAGGAAGGACTCTTGATACAAAAGAACCCAGGCTCAGGAAGCCACCCACCCTGCCACTGCCAGGATGAGGCCCCAGCACAAACATCCTCTAACTTGGTTCAGCTTTCACATCAGAAACAACCTTATTCCTGTTCTTATCAAAGTCATGTGTGCTTTTTTCCCCCCATAGACTTTGCCTTTGTAAAGGGAAAGCAAACTTTCAGCTTCAACATTCTCAATTGGAGAAAGTAGCTGCAAGTCTAAGCAGAATGATGAAGATCTCTGTCCCCCTTTAAGGTCTTCCTTTCACTTCTAACATCGAAAGGAAAATAGGTCAGATATTGAAGTTTTCTGCCTCTGCTACATTCCCCTCTGTCTCAGGTCTTTCTCCTGCAGAGTACATTTAGCTCCCTTGAGTTAAAGCACAAGAAATGTGAGATGCTCTGTTATGCAAATCACAGAAGGAACAAGCAGGCTGGTGGAGGGGTAGGTAGAACATGCTCTGCTGAAGGGTTTTTGAATTATTGAGTTGTAAGATAAGTAGAAAGACTAAACGTTGACCTACTTTGACCTCCACAGCAGATGGAAGATTCTTAAGAAATTCTGTTATGGGGGTGGGGGGCACAGACAGAAAATGGAGATTAAGGACAGACCTTACAGTAGTTAGAACCTGAATTCTGCTCCAAGACTGCCTTCATTCAACTCCCAGCCCCACATCCAACCTCGCCCCAGCTTACATATCTCTACAAGGAAATGACTGGTAGAAATAGTCCCTGCAGCTAATATCCAAGGTATACAAAGAACTCAAGAAGCTAGACTCCAGAGATCCAAATAACCCTATCAAAAAATGAGGAAGAGAGCTAAACAGAGAATTCTCAACTGAGGAAACTCTAATGCCAAGAAGCACCTAAAGAAATGTTCAACATCCTTAGTCATCAGGGAAATGCAAATCAAAACAACCCTGAGATTCCACCTCATACCAGTCAGAATGGCTAAGATCAGAAACTCAGGTGACAGCAGATGTTGGCAAGGATGTGGAGAAAAAGGAACACTCCTCCATTGCTGGTGGGAATGCAAGCTGATACAACCTCTCTGGAAATCAGTTTGGCGGACCCTCAGAAAAATGATCATAATACTACCTGAGGACCCAGCTATTCCACCCCTGGCCATATACCCAGAAGATGCTCCTGCATGTAATAAAAACACATATTCCACTATGTTCATAGCAGCCATATTTATAATAGCCAGAAGCTGGAAACAACCCAGATGTCCCTCCACAGAGGAATGGATACAGAAAATGTGGTACATTTACACAATGGAATACTACTCAGCTATTAAAAACAATGACTCCATGAAATTTGCAGACAAATGGATGGAACTTGAAAATATCATCCTGAGTGAGGTAACACAGTCACAAAAGAATGAACATGGTATGTTCTCACCGTTAAGTGGTTATTAGCCCAAAAGTTTGAAATACCCAAGAGTCACTTCACAGCAACAGTAAAGCTGAGTGGGAGGTCCCAGATGGAGGACTTGGAGAAGGGACTAAAGGAGCTGAGGGAGTTTGCATCCCCAGGGAGGGAGCAACAGTGGCAACTGGCCTGACCCCCCCCCCATACTCCTGGAGACTGAATCACCAGCCAAAGAGTACACATGGAGAGACCCATGGTGCTGGCCACATATGCGGCAGAGGAGGGTCTTGTTAGCCATCAGGGGGAGGAGAGGCTCTTGGGCCTGAGGGTGTTAGATCCCCCAGTATAGGAGAATGCCAAGGAGGGAAGATGAGAGTGGATGGGGGTGGAATACCCCCATACTGGCAGGGGGAGGGAATGGGGAGGTTCCAAAGGGGAGATCTGGAAAGGGGGAAGCATTTGAAATGTAAATAAAGTATGAAAAAGAAAGAAAGAGCCCCTGTCTCAAGCAGTATGTACAACCTGTTCCAAATAAACACAGCCACATACATTAAATGCACCATAAGTGCCGTCCTTTGTGAGCCCCCCCCCCGTTTTGGTCACTTCCCAAGTGGATAAATAGGGTGCTCTACTTCCACAGTGCAACATCTCCTTCAGGCTTAAGTATGGGAGAAGACCATCTCATAAAATGCACCAGAAGTGAAGATGAGGAAACAGTGGTGAAACTGAAACACAGAGTGACTGGGTGTACTTTAGGGCTTTGGAAACCTTCATGACAGAATGGATGCATCTTGCATGGCATCTTTGTCTTTCACTGGGCTCTTAGATAAATAAAGGGACTTAATCGGTTGTGCCTTCAACCTCTATTAGAATGAAGCTCTCGGGGGCCAGGAAGAAGGCTCAGTTGATAAAGTGATTGTCACCCAAGGGAAAGGACTTGTTTCTCATTGCTACTACTCACATGAAAGCTGGGTACACAGCAGCAAGCATCTGTAACCTCAGCACTGGTTTAAGGGAATAAAGACAGGGAGATCCCTGGAGCTCATTAGCTCAATAAGCTCCAGGTTCAATGAGAGACTATGACTAAAAAAGTAAGGTGGAGAGGGATCAAGAAAAACACTGTCATGTCACGCATGTCAGCCTTGGACATGCATGTGTGCATTCACACACACACACATGCATGCACATCTACACACAAATGTGTACATATACCATATACATACATGTACAGACACAAAGGAAAGAAAAAAATGACAGTTTTCTTGAGCTATGTTGGCTCAGTGAGTCAGGTGCCTACCCCGATCAATGAACTGAGGTTTGGTAGGGGAGGATTTCAGAGCCAATTGAGTCATGGCAGAGTATGACAGGCAAACAGTGTGCAGGGAATTTCCATCTAAGATAAGTAGTTAATTCGTTGTATCTTACACAGCCCCATGAAGTAAGAATGATTGCCAGTTTCAAAGCTCATCTTACTATGAGTGATTATTTTCAAGACCATTCTCACCCATTGGATCCGATGAGAAGTGGGGCTGAAGCTATCCATTCTGTTGAATGTAAGCTTGAGAAAAATTAGAATTCTCTAAGAGACGTTTAACACTGGAGTGTTTTCATTTTACTAATTCTTAAGTGACCCTAATAAATACTTGGAAGAAATGTTTTTGACACTCTGACTTTTACCACCTGTTATTGATTTTATCATTACCTTGTCTGATGAAAGAGAAGCATATACCCTCATAGGCAAGGACAGTGACATTTAGGGGACAGGCAGGGAGTACAAAATAACATTTTCCAAATGGGCTTCTCCAAATTTGTTGCACATTAAAATCACCTGGGAAGCTTGCTTTACATAGAATTTTCTTGTGATCTTATTTACATGCCTTGAAATTTCATGACTTTTATGTCCGTGATTCAATATTCAGTAAATATACACATCATTGGATAGCACCCTGAAAATTCTCCGTCACATCATAAAAGCTTTTTATTTTGGTTTGGATTTTTAACCATTTTAAAATATGAACTACTGGTAACAGTACTGCCAATATTTTGCCATAAATTTATCAAGAAGTTATACATTTATAAACTGTCTTAGTCCATTCCAGCTGCTAAAACAAAAATACTGTATAAAGGGTATATTTTATAAGCAACAAGCTCTTTCTCATAATTCTAGAAAGTCCAAAGTCAAGATCTGGTACTTCTGAGGATGCTTCACACTGTGTGTTCAGCAGAAGAAGCAACACAGCTCTCCTGGATGTCATTTATGAGGGCACTAATCCCTATCAGAAGGGCTCCATCCTCATGACCTAACCATGTTGCAAAAAATTCGCTTCCTAATCATAACGTAAAGATTCCTATCGCCTTGTGGATTAAGATTTCAAAATATGAATGGAGATACAATCACAAACCTTCAGTCCACATTGCATATAGAAAATATTATTTACTGCATAAATAATAATTTGCCACATGTCAGATTTGTATTTTTAAATGAATTTGATCACAACATACAGGATCCTTCCTCACTTACATTGACTATTCCCTACCTCAGTTAAGAATGTGTCATGGGAGAAAATTCATGATTAAAACAACCAAATTGTGTATAAAATATAGAAAAAAACCATAATGTGTCTATATAATGCTGTCATATCCACCAACGAAAACAGATTGTATACGTAAATATATATGCATGTATATATAATAAACTTTATATATACATATATTTGTATATATAGTAAACTTCCTGCATTCCCCTATCCTGGGTCATCAAGCCTCCAGAGGACCAAGGGGCTCCCTTTCCAGTGATACCAGATAAGGCAGTCCTCTACTACATATACAGCTGGAGCCATGGGTACTCTTTGGTTGGTGGTTTAGTCCTGGGAGCTTTGGGGGGTCTGGTTGGTTGATATCGTTGTTCTTCCAATGAGGTTTCAAACCCCTTCAACTCCTACAGTCTTTGTTCTAACTTCCCCATTGGGGTCTCCATGCTCAGTCCAATGTTTGACTATGTACATCCACATCTGTATTGGCCCAGCTCTGGTAGAACCTCTCAGGGAACAGCTATACCATACTCCTGTCAGTAAGCACTTCTTGGCATCAGCAATAGTATCCAGATTTGGTGTTAGCAGATGGTATGGATCCTTAAGTGGGGCAGTCTCTGGATGGCCTTTCCTTCAGTTTCTGCTCCACACTTAGTCCCTGCATTTCCCTTTGACAGGAGGAATTCTGGTTTAATATATTTGAGGTGGGTAGGTGGTCCCATCCCTCAACTGGCTGCCATGCCTATCCACTGGATATGGTCTCTACAGGTTCTATCTCCCCTTTGTTGGATATTTCAGGTAAAGTCCTCCCTGTTGGGTCCTGGAAACCTCTTGAGTCCCTGGCATCTGGGATTTTCTATTTAGCTCTGAACCCCATTTTTTAATTGGGTTATTTGGCTCATTGGTGTCTAGTTTCTTGTTTGGGATATCAGCCCCCTGTCAGGATTGTAGTTGGTAAAGATACTTTCCCATTCTGTTTTTGTCCTTTTGATGGTGTCCTTTACCTCACTTACAGGAGCTTTTCAGTTTCATAAGTCCCATTTATTTGGTCTTAGTGCCTGAGCTATTGGTGTTCTGTTCAAGAAGTTGTCTCCTGTACCAATGTGTTCAAGACTATTCCCTACCTCTTGTCTATCAGGTTCAATATATCTGGTTTTATTTTGAGGTCTTTGATCCACTTGGACTTGAGTTTTGTTTAGGATGATAGATATGGATTTTTTTTGCATTCTTATACATGCAGTTAGACTAGGACTATTTTTTTGAAGATGCTTTTCCCCATTGTATAATTTTGGCTTCTTTGTCAAAAATCAAGTGTCCATTGGTATGTAAGTTTACTCCTGGGTCTTCAATTTCTTTGATTAATTGTTTTTATGCCAATACCATGCAGTTTTTATTACCATTGTTCTATAGTACAGCTTGAAACCAGGGATAGATAGACCTCCAGAAGTTCCTTTATTGTACAGAATTGTTTTAGATATCCTGTTTTGTTGTTGTTGCTGTTTTTCATATGAAGTTGTTTTCTCAATGTCTGTAAAGAATTATGACAACATAAAAATTTTATGTTTAATTAAATAATACATGTCCATATGTACTTTTATGTACTAATATACTACTAATAAATTATATAAATGATAAAAATATCATGTCATAGGTTCTTTTTCATGTCAATTTACATTTCTCATTTTCTTATAATGTCTCTACTCCAGAGTATGAATATAACATAATACACTTTGCTCACATTCTCCCTTTGGGTGAAAATACAGGTCATTTATAATTTTGCCATCTCCAGCAGTTGGCAACATCCTTCTTAAACCACATC
Source organism: Rhynchomys soricoides (assembly GCA_019843965.1). NCBI lineage: Eukaryota > Metazoa > Chordata > Mammalia > Rodentia > Muridae > Rhynchomys > Rhynchomys soricoides. The sequence goes on from JADRCH010000198.1 coordinate 3,773,186, forward strand.
TACTTGCATCTAGATACAAATGTCTGTACCTAGACATCTGAATATCCTCTCTCCTTCCCACATTCACTACAGGACTTGACTTATTAAATCTAGGCTGAATCCAGGATTCTGTAATTTTGCCATGTACCTGCCCTGAAGATTCAGATCTAGCTATCTTCTTACCATTGATAATTACTAACATCTAGTCATTGTTTAGGGCAAGCATTAATGACTGTAGCCAGAGAACTATATGGGTTATGCTTCAGATCTATCTCTGAAGTAGTATAATCTTGAACATTACTTATTCCTGTCTATGCCATACAGTCATTCATTCCTACCCATGTCCATGCACATATTCAATCATTCTTTCATTCACTGTTGAGTAAACAAGCATTGAGCATCCTATATATGCTTAGAGTAAATGGCATTCAATGTAGTAGTCAAAGGAAAACAAACAAGTAGAACAGAGTATCATAGATTCTACATTGGAAGGCCAGTACACTGTATATTCAGGGTAATAACTAGAATAAAAGTCTGAAGTAGCATAGAAAAAGGCACACTTAAGTAACCCTTCAATTAAGTGTAGATTTTGGCCTTTTGATTTGGGATGATTCATCAGAGAAAACAAAGAGAGAAATGCTGGATGGCAGCATGTATATCATGAGTTCATATCGTGCAAGATCCAGGGATGTGGCTGGAGGGAGGCAGGATTATAGCCTTGCAATACGTGCTAGAGGTCTCTGAAAGAGTTGTAAAAATATATACCATGATGCACTCACATTCTAGCACAGTCTTGGGGCAGAATGCAAAGGAAGAAATAAAGAGACTTGGATGGTGAGATCAGAGTTTGAAATTAGTCTGCAGGCTTGCCTTCCTGGCCCTGCTCTAAAGGGTGAAAACCATTAAGAAACCAGATGGGCTCTCTTGGGTCTTTTCACTTGATCAAGTAATGGGTTGATCGTTCGTGGCCTTGCTTTATTTAATGTATCACAAAAATCCTGTATTGGGTGGTCTTCCTGAAATTGAAAGTTCTAACTCAGAACACAGATGTACTGGTTAATGTATGTGTCAATTTGGCCAGACCATGGCACACATATACTCAAACATACTTTGGATGTTTCTGTGTGCTTCAGACAAAATTAACATACAAATTAATGAACTTGAAGCAGATTACCCTTTTTAATGTAGGGGAGCCTCAACCAGTCTTTTGAAGGCTAATGAAAATGGAGATTCGCCTTCCCTAAGGAAAAGGAACACATTTTGCTGATGTGTAGAACTGTAACATCTACTCCTCCATATAGGTCTCTAGCCTGTAAGCCCATCCCGTAAAATTGGAACGTCTTACTCCCTATTTCTATGTGTATGTGTGTATGTGTGTGTTTGTCCCTGTGTGTCTGTGTCTGTGTGTTCAAACATATAAGGGCACTCTTATGAAGGCCACAGGTCATTGTCAAGTTTGACTCCTTACATGTCACCCACCTTGTTGTTTTAGAAATAGTATCTCTCATTAGCAAAAGCTCACCAAGTGAGCTAGGCAGGCTGGCCAGCAAGTCCTAGAAATTTGCACATCTCAGCCATCCTAGCAGCATTATTATGCTTGCCTAGCTTTTAAAACATGGTTCTGTGGATTTGAACTCTGTTCCTTATCCTTGTATGACTAGCACTTTACTGACACAGTTATCTTGCTAGTCTCCTCTGGCTCATGTCCTTGCCTCTACTGGTTCCATTTCTCCACCATTTCTCCAGAGATCTGAGATCAGTGTATCAGTGACTTCAATGGTTCTTTCTAGGGAAACAAGTAGCCCTCAGAGCCTGACAGGAGTGCTTCTGATGACAGGAAGAGCATTTAGAGAAGGCCTCTTCTCTTCATGCTCCAAAGACTTTCATGTTGCCCTAGCAACCAATTTGACAGAAGAATATTGACGGTGTCAACCCAACCCTAGCAAGGCCAAGCATTCCAAGGTTTGGGGACACCAGCTTTCTCTCTGCAACATCTTACAGATGTCTCCTCTGACATCAACCTTTCACTTTCACTCTTTCCAAGACTGACCCAGCACAGAGTACCATTTTGTCTGACATTGTTGTTTGTGGTAGTTACTGCATTTTTTTGTTGTTCAAATAACTAAAGAAGACATAAGTCCGGTCTTGGAAGATGGGGTCCATTTATTGAAACTCTTCACATATCTCCACTAGAGCAAAGATAACAATCATACTGACATTTTCCTTTTATAAAGATTGCTTTAGTTTACCAAATCATACTGGGTTTAGTGAGCTTTTAGTCTTCATGATGAAATCTGTATATAGTAAATATTGTAATTGAGAAAAATACTATAATAATGGTGTCATGATATCTTGAAGTATTCAAGGGATTAAGTGAAAACATGCTCATCAAATGCTTAGGAAGACATGTGACATCTTATTGCTAGATCTTTCCTCTACATTGTCTCATAAGATTATTCCAGTGAAATAATCAAGATGTGACAAGTTAACTCTGTTTTTATCAATGAGGACAATGTCAGGAATGAAGTCCCTTCCTCAGGATTATCAGGAGTTAATGAGCTATAACTTGAATTTAGAACTTCTGACTACAATGGTCTTCTTAATTTACACACTTGATCTATAAGGCAAACCTTCACTTAGAAAATACACAAAAAATTCTATGCAGATTATGGAATACAAACTATATATTACAGCACTTTCTAGATAGTGGCACACAAATAACAGATGTTAGATAATATTCAGTGAAGGGAAATACTCAATAATTCTTGATTTTGTTAAATTTCTCTATCAAATCCCCCTTCTCAGAGTGCAAAAAAACCCTGTGGAAGAGGAAGCAGAAAGACTCCAAGAGCCAGAGAGGATGGATGACACCAAAGAAACAAGGCCCTCTAAATCAACAGCATTTATGCCTATATGAACTCATGGAGACTCAGGCAGCATGCACGGGGACTTCTCTGGTCTGCACCAAATGGTGCACCCAATTGCTGAATGGAAAAGTGGACACATGTCCCTATCCCTAACCTAGAAGCTATCTCCAATTGATAACCACTTGCAAATGTAATGATAGTTTTCTCCAAGAAAGTCTCACTGGGGAAACAAACTACTTTTAAGAGTAGGATACATGCCAAGCAGTAAATGTCCAACAGACAATAAACTCAATGGCATTTTTGGTTCTTCCTTGTCTCATAATGTCAGGTCATAGCTTGTTTAAAATAATAAATATATGTGTATATATAATTCATATGTATAAATATGTAAATTCAAATAAATAATATATATGTGCTTATATAGATATATACATATATACATATAGATATATGCATATTCATATACTCTCTTTTTAAAGCCTATAGGTCCTTTGAGTATATATTAGGGTTGCCAGCATAGTGTTTTATGGGATTCTTGAGTGTGTGACTGAGTGTGTCTCTGTGTATATATTTGTTTCTTGTGCCTTTGGGGGGGGGGGCTTCTTTTCTTCTGTTTGTTTTGTCCTAGTCTGATATGTTAGTTTTTGTTATATTTAATTTTATTTTACTATTATTCCTTAGAAGCCTGTTTGTTTTCTAACAAAAGGCAGGATGGAGGTGGATCTGTATGGGAGAGAAGGTGGGGAGGAACCGGGGGGAATAGAGGGGGAGAGAAAGGTAATTAGGATATATATTATATAAAAGAAAAATTTCTAAGAGATCATCAAGTTTTCAAAATTTCCAGAGAGCTACAGGTCCAGTGTGCCCCTCTCCTTAGGTATCAGGTAAGCATATGTTCCAGAAAGCCCAGACCTGTAGCTTCCCCTCTGTTGAAATTCTTCAGTGACTTCCTGTTGCCCTATCTACTCTCTGTCTTTCTTCATTTCTCCTAGTTTCATAGTTGTCCCCCTCATATCCAATCACAGCCTGCACCTGCTCATAAAAATTGTTTCCTTCCAGGCCTTTGGGGTAAAGGTCAACTACTCTCATGTAGTGTGCAAGGCCATTCTTTATCCATTCAATCAACAAGTATTTATGGAGCCCCGCAGTGTACTAGTGAGGACTCCTTGCCCTGGGGAAGTCATAGTTCCTGCCTCTCTGGTGTTTATACCCAAGGAGATATAATAAATGCAGTTACTTTCACAATATAGTTCTAGTCCATCCCCTGCCTCTACGCTTCCACCCTCCAAGCCACAGCATTTCTCTAGATCCAAGTACAGTGTGTTTCTTCTTACCTCTGTGCTGTTGACTTTGCTGACTGCTGTTTGAAACAAGCTTGACTTGTCTCCACTTTTCAATGCATCCTCATCATCTCACCTGTCTTTTGCAGCATCCCTGTATGAAGAGTTTCATTTTTATTTCCTTATTCTTACATATGCTTCAGTATATCTAGAACTTTCATTATGGTCATATTTTTGCTTGTCAATGTTTTAGTAGGGAGTGCAGTGGAGGCACTGTAGGTTGATTACAAATAGTCTCTCCAGGGTTTTGCCCTTTCCCCCATATATAGATGTTAATGCCAACTTACCTTAATTATAAAACTGTACCCAATAATAGAGATTAAAAACTAGTACCCAGTACTAAAGTATAATTTTAGGTACATCTGTGAGGATGCTTCTAGAAGACACTCACATTTCATCAGTGGACTAAGTGAGAAAGATTAGTGTTCACCAGTGGCAGCGAGGCCCATGCAAAGGGATGACACTTGGGTAGAATAAAAAAGGCAGAACAAACATATTTCTCATTCAGGATAAAACAGAACGGCAGAACATTCATTCGTGTTCTCTCTCTCTTTCTCTCTCTCTCCTCCCCTCCCCTCCCACTTTCCCTCCCTCCCCCTTTCTCTCCTTCTCTCTTCCCCCTATCGTTCCCTGTTCTTATACATCCATGGACCTTGCTCTATTTCCTAATCCTATATCTCAGGTCTTTGACTTCAAGCTGAGAATTATACACTGTTCCTTGGTTCTGAGGCCTTTAAGCTCAGACTGAATTATACCCTACCAGCTTCCCTGGGATCCCAGATTTCAGATAGTCTTTTCTCCATGACTGTCTGCATGAAATTCTTCTCTTTGTTATCTAATTATTTGTGATTCCTATTGGTTCTGTTTCTCTGGGGAACCTCAGTTGCAAGCTTCACCGTAGGATTTACTGTGGAGTAGGACTCCATAGATGGAGTTATTTACCATATCTTAAATCTGACATGGCCCTGAACTTGCTTTGGTCTGTAGAAGAGCACAAGATTCCATTCTTCCTGACTTCTGCTCTCTTAGGCTTCCACTTTCACTATGAGAACAACCATGCACTTGGAAACTTCTGGGAAAGAGACCTCATGAATCAGTGTCAAGATAGTCTAGTAAGAGCGGTGCCCAAGGCAGAAGCAGAAATGGCACTTAGCTAACTTGTGGATCCATGAGAAGAATTAAATGCTTATCTTTCTATGTGATTAAGGCTTGTAATTGTCTGCTCCATAGCATTAGTGTGGTCCCAGAACATTAAAACAAATGCTTTAGGGAATCACCACCTCTTCGCATTCTTACATCTAACTGTAACTGCCACACTACTGGTTCAGTTCACTCATTTATTCATCATTCATCTATCTTTTAAGCAGGCTTGTCTATTATGTACTGGGTATTAGAATTCCTTAAAGATTAGTTTTACATTCTCTGTGCCACCAAATATCAATGAGATGACTCTCACGTTTCTTATCTTCTTTAGTGCTCTAGAATCAGGACCTTCCTAACTTTGGTGTAGAGCCTATCCTAACTTTAATCTCCCCATGGGTTACAAGGTTTCTCTTCTTGTTCACCCAACTCTCTGTTTCTTGTTTCTCTCTTTATTTTTTTTCCTGAATATCCATGTTCTTGTTCAGCTGCTCATGAACCTGGGAAATAATGTTCAGCATCTGCTTCATAAAATTTTTTTTCCATAAATCTAAATTCAGTCATTAAGTTAAGGAAACAGTTTATCCACTTTACATGTGCTGAAGAATTTATTTTGGGATATCTCTGTGGGAAGGGATGTTTAGGATTAATTGAGCTTTCTGGATATCTGCACATGAGCACCAGGGTTTTATATATAGAACGGGAACACCTGATCACAGCACCTGCAAGAGAAATTACTCACTTAATCTCCCAAACTCCAATCAGAAGGAGGAGGGTCCTGGTAGAGAGCCTGCAGTGAGAGTTGGGTCCCCAAGCTAGAGGCAAAAGGGACCTTGTCATTCATTAAGTCCCTTTCCCATTGCTGTGGTCTGAAAGCCACTCTGGGACTGGGTTCTTAGTCATATATTAATGCCAGTAATTTTCTCTGATTCATGTAGATTCTGTCTTCTACAATATCCAAGAGATTGACTTTCTAGGATTTTTAAAATATATATTAGAAATAATAAGCTGGTTGTTTTTTTCTGGTTTCTGCCACCATAGCATCGAGAAAGCTCTCTTCTCTGCAGAGATTTTGGTGAACGCTCACTTTCCTCTTGCTGCAATGACCATATTGAAAGTGCTGTCCACTGGCCCAAGCATTCTGTGCCAACAGGCATCATGTCCTCTCCCTATTTTTACTCACAATTCTTGCGTTTTAACAGTCCTTGTCATCAGCCTGCCCCTAGACATTCATCATGTGTGGTTTGTTGTGTCGTTGATTCTTTGTTGCCATTAAAGCTTGGAATTTGGTTTGTTCTGTGGGCATATTTGACCAAATTTTAGGTTTTTTTTTTTCATTGAAATACCTATAAGACACTAAAATCTATTTTTGTTAAATTCTGTGAATTTTGACAAATATAAAGGGTCATATAACCATCGGTATAATCAAGACACAGGGTGATTTCATCATGACCTTCCCCACTCCCTCTCCACAATTACCACATTCCTTAGTAGCCAGCCCTTCCTCCAAGCCCTTCCCAGGTATCTAGCTTCCCCCTTCCAGAATATTAAAGAATGAACTCCTATACAATATAGTCCTTATTAGTGTTTTTCATGTGCCAAAGGGCATCTGTGATTCTTCCCTGTCTCATATTGTCAACATATTTTCTCATTTTTCAATGCTAAGAAATATGTCATTTGCATAGATAGTTCCATAGTCATTTGTAAGTTTGAGGGCATTTGCATTGTTTACAGCTTGGTTTATTACAAACAAAGCTGTTGTAAATATTAGCATACAACTGTTTTATAAACATAAGCTTTCATTCCTCTGGGGTAGATACCTGGGAGTAGGATAGCGATTTCGGAGAGTAAGCATATGTTTAGTTTTGCAAAAAACTGCCAAACCATCTTCCAAAACTGCTGTGCTACTTTGCAATCTCAGTGGCAAGATGTAAGAACTATTCCACAACCTTAATCAGCACTGGGTTTCATTGTTAGCTGTCAATTTCCCTTTGCTTTTTCATGTTCTTTGCAGATATGTTTGTTGAACTTCTTGTCAGTTTTTAATTGGAGTGTTTAATTCCTTATTTCTATGAATGTTGAGAGCTTTTTATAGATAGTTTTTCACAGGATACACATAGGTCTTCCATTAGTTTTAATTTAAGAATTATTTTAGTACATAGTTTGTCTTTTATTCATTTGATGATGCCAATAAAAATGTTTGTAATCTTGATAAAGTTCAAATTATCAATTCATTTCATGGGCCATATTTTGGTGTTATACCTTATAAATATTTGCCTAAGCAAGGTTACTAATATTTCCAACCTTGTTTTCATATAGCTGTGTTTATAGATTTCAGATTTAATATTATATATATGCTCCATTGGGGGAATTTTTTTGTACTGTGATACAAGATATGGATTTGAGTCCATTGCATGAATGCCCAAATATTCCAGTACCAACTGTTGACAAGCCCAGGTTCACTCTTCGGCTTTTCACTGCTGTGGCCAAATGCCTGAAAAGGGGTGTTTAAAGGAGGAAAAGTTGGTTTTGGATCTTGATTACGAAGATCTCAACCAATGGTCAGCTCTTCCATTGTTGTGAGTGGGAGGTAAGGGTAAACATCATGTAGGAAGCAAGCATGAGTTGGAACAAAGCAGACAGGAGGCAGGGAGTGACATTCAGAGAGGAAGAGGCAGGAGACAAGACATAGGCGTAAAAGGCATGCCTGCAATGAGCAACTTCCTCCAAGCTGGCCTCATGTCCCAGTGTTTCCATCACTTCCCAATAATGCCAGTCTATTAGTCGATTCATAAGCCTGCATGCTTCAATTGCTGCCACGAAGCCCCATCTGTAAACACTACTGGCATTAGAGACCAAACCTTCAATCCATGAACCTCTTGGGGAAAGTTTCAAGTACAAACCATAACATCTGGAAATTTGCTCCTGTTTATTGCTATAGTTCACTAAGTACAACCGTGTCTGGCACGTAGCAGACATCTAATAAATATTTGAAAAATTAATGAATTGTTAATTTGGTTTTTCCTGTATAACTCATTAACTCATATACAAATTGTTTGATATACTGTAAGAACTATGAATTTAAATGGATTTGCTTGCCAAATTATGCATGTTATATCAACCTTATTAATTTAGATAAAATATTTTCATTGACCAGCAATTACTTAATCTATTTCTTTTATCAGTCATATATTTCATTGACACAACTTTGAACCACATGCCAAGTTAAGTACTACAAAAGGAACTCCTTTGGTAAACTCTATAAACTCTTTTCTAAGATCATGCATTGACAAGCATGAATAAAAGCAAGATCACAGAGGAGGGAGATTATATGAAATACAGCTATTGAAATATGTTTTAAAAGGTTGTGACACAGTAACATAAAGGTTGATTTCTTTAAGACTCACAATATAGTTTAACAAAAAGTCTAGCAACTACAACAGTGTCAGAGCCCTGATGAGCTCAAGATATTCTGAGATGACAGCAACAACTTGAATGTGATAGGAGCACATGGGAGATTTCTGATTCTGTGGTGTGTTTGTTGTCTGTTTTCATGATTGAAGGACATGCTAACTTTTGTTTAGTGTTTGGTGCAAAGAGAGAAACATTCTTTCTTTGTTCAAACTCCCAGCCTCGTGTATTTCAGCTGCAGTGAAAAAACTCTTGAGCTAGAGAGATGCATACATGAATAAAATGTGATTTTTGCTCCTAAAGAAATGGCATTCCAGTGAGTGGCAGAAGACACACCAGCAAAATATGCTACCAGACAACAGCCTTAGCTGAACAGTCTGGAAGAGTATGGGGAAGGCTTCACAAGGGTGGAATTAATCTAAGTCAGCCCCGGAGGAACGTAGCAAGTCCTGTGGTTGCATGAGAAAGAATAATCAAATCTGAGGACAGGACAGGGAAGGGAGAAAAAGCTAAGAACTTCAATAACCACTTTGATCTTTTCCCCCCAAGCCCACCATTACATAATGGGAAGTATTATGCCTGTGTTTTATGAAGCTTGGCCACTGCTAAACAATGAAAAAAAACAAAAATAAGAAAAGCTTAAACCATTATCTGGGACAGGAGGTAGACAAAACGTATATGTATTTCTGGGCTAGAGAAAAGTCTCCTCTTCCTAAGAGGTAGTATTTTGTCCCAGAGTTGTAAGGGGAAGATATTCCCTGGCCTCATTACTGGGGCCCTACCTGGTAAGAAAGCCCACACTGTGCAATGGAAAGAACAGGGACCCTATGTCATCTAGCTGCATCATCAAACTAGTCATTGGCCTGTATGTTTTAGGCAAGTGATATAATCTAACTTGGTAACTCTTTGCTAAGAAAAGATGACTTTTTATACCCTGATAGTGATTCCTAAATAAGGAGAAGAGAAGATATCACTGAGTGAAGAATTCAAGGTTTGAGAAGGTGACATACCTAGGATATCAGATTTTTTTTTTTTTTTGAGCAGAGAACTGGGTACACAGTTTCAGTCTTTTTGATTCCCTCTTGCCTCTTGGCTTAAGGATAAGCTTGCCCATATCTGGGGCGGGCATTGACCGTTGATTGGGGAAATGACATGAGAAGGGTTAGAGTTCATTATGTGCCCTCCCGTTTGTATTTATGTAAGTGTGAATCAAAGTACACTCGGGGAAAAGAAATCACACCAGTTATTTGAAAAGAGAGAGGTTAATACAAAGAATTATGATGCTGTTACCTAGGTAACTGAGAGGATAACAGAGAGTACAGGAGCATTACAGAGGCAGTAACTGCCACCCACAGGCCAGGGCCACAAGAAGAGGCTGAATCAGTACAACTCAAAATCTAGAAGAGGCTCATGGAACTGGGCTGTAGACCTCTGCAGAGTGGCTGCTATTGGCCTGAGGACCAGAAATGATGGGGTCACTGGGAGTATGATGAGACAACCTTCACAAATGTTAGAGATAGCTTCAGGTTGGAGCTCAGCCCATTCCAGAATAAAAATCTGAGGCTGTGTGATACTCATAGGAATGAGAAGACAGGAAGCCCTAGATAGGACTTGCCTGCCCCTTTTCCATCCCTCCCTCACCCTCTCTCTGTCTCTCTCTGTGTCTGTCTCTATATCTCTGTCTCTGTATTTTAGCCTCTCTCTGTGTCTCCCCTTCTCTCTCTCTCTCCCCCCCCTCTCTCTTTGTCTCCCCCCTCCTCCATAGGTATATCCTACCATGAAGCCTCTTACAGCTGACTCACAGCTCTAGCTTCATTATCAGAGCTGAACAAAACAGGCAGATTTGCACTCCACAAACAATAGTGCAATGTGCTGTGTGCATGCGCATGTGTGGGTGTGTCCCTGTGGTGCTGATATGAGCTAGGGATGGAACATAGGAAGCTACCTCAATTTACCCTCTTTTAAAGCATTTGGTTTCCTTATATGACTATTTATGTTTCTCAGTTACCTAAAAATATGAAAGGATCATATACATATCACTCTTCACAAGTCCAAAGAGACTCCCTTTAAAAACACAGGAACTCTCCTTCCCTGTTCCCTGTATACTTGCTATAATGGATAGAAAAATTTCTCCCAACAAACTATTCATATTAATAATAACTAATAGAAAGTTAATGCTTGGAAAGGGTTTTTTTTTTTTGTATTTATTGCATCTAATCCTTGCAACAATCTTGCAGGCAAATATTATTTATTTATTAATTATTCATTATTATTATTTATTCCCATTTTCTAAGGTATCTATAGCTCAGAAAAGCTGGCAAGGAAGCCAAAACCAATCAGATGAACTAAAGTTAAATAGCTGAGCTATGTACTTAATTCTTTATCAGTCTTTTTTACTTTGGAGCTCAGAAACATTCCTGAAATTTGTTGATATGCATATGTCTGAAATCTATGGATTCAGAATGTCTGAAATTCCCCAGGACTTTGTAGTCTTCACAAGCTCCCCACATTAACAGTTACAAAATGAAGTGGAGACTCACTGTTTTTGATGTGTATCTTTTTAATTGGTGATATAAATGTATTCTGGAGTAGGGGAGCAGTTAATTGATTCCCTGATGTATAAGATGCTATTTCTGACATGATTATTAGAGATTTTAATAGCTATGTTAGTGCTAATTGGAATCATTCTTAAAGTAGGGTGCAGGACCAGCAACATCAGGCTGGCAGTAGAATGTGTTGTGATAAAGATCGCTGGGCGATGACAGACACAGAGAATGCAAGGCTTGGTGCAGTAAACACTAAAGGTTGAGTGAGCAGTCATAATGGATCGTCTAGTAACTATCACCCACTTCCTAAACCTCTTCTCCGTGAATGAGCAACTCCCCTATCTATGTCAGCTACATGAGCCACTAGTTACCTTCCAGTAGGCTTGGACCTTACCAATACCCACACTTTGTCCATAATCCCTAATCCTCAGTCTCATCATTCAGCCATCTCTACCTTCTAGGGTCATCCTGTTCATCCATCCAGGCACAATCCTTTAGGCCAATGAGAATATCTATGCAACCAATTCTGCCCTGTTTTCATTCTCTTTCATACCACATTCCAATCCAAATAGCTAGATATAGGATCCATGAGGTCCATCGCTCACATGACTTCTCAGTTTTCTTACTTTCATTCCTTTGCTGTGCTGTGTTCTCAAATCCCCAACATTGACAATGCCCACCACTACACTGTCCTGAGCTTGCACTTTCATAGTAAATACACTAAGGCTAAATTCTTACCAAGATATCAAGCCTCACATTGAACGCAATCCTTGAACTGCATCTCTTCTGTATCTGTATTCACTCTGAGATGATACCTTTCAGTTCCCGTTCATTATATTGTATGTACTACTCATTCCTAAATTTGTATTTATATCCCAAAATTTCCTTCCTAAACTTTAGGGTCATGCAAATTATTCACTTATGTATCTATTTGAGAACTCAAACTTCTCTGCAAAATCCCTAATTTATCTTCTTCAATGCATAATGGGAATATCATAAATAAAAGGCAGAGAGAAGGAAACATAAAAAACATGCTTAAAACGGGGTTGGAGAGATGGCTCTGCAGGTAAGAACACTCCTTGCTTTCACAGAGGACCTGGGTTTGGTTTCAGTATCCACATGGTGGCTTACAACCATCCTTAACCCCAGTTTCAGAGAATCTGATGCCCTATTCTAGGCTCTGCAGGTACTGTACACACATATATATATATACATACACACAGACAAAACATCCATACTCATGAATAACATCCATACTCATGAATAAAACCTTAGTATTTGAAGCAATAATGACTGAGAATTCCTTCAAACTGATTTTAGACAAAGAAAATCGAATGATATAAAAAATTTAATTAACACCAAGAAGAATAAATGCAAAAAAATAGTAAAGAAAATAATGCTCAAACAAGAAAGAAAGAAAGAAAGAAAAAGACAAAGAAAGACTCTGACAGAAACCTATAGCAGGACTTTTCTGGATCCACCAGAAGTTAAATAACAACACAGAGACTTAATAATATTTAAAATCTTAGGCCTTTAGCTGGGCATCCTCTCAGCTAGATCAATCTAAATTTAAGCAGACTAACTAGCCTATGACCCACCATGCCTCTAGCTTTTTACCTCTCTGCTCTGCTCCCTCTATGTCTTGCTGGCAAGTTCCTGCCTCTGATTTTTTCTCCCAGTCTCTACACAGAAGTTCCTCCTTCCTTTTCCGGCCTAGCTATTGGCCGTCAGCACTTTATTAAAGCAAAGCAGCAAGTGAGGAAGGTAAATGTTTATAAAGATGAGGCTGGTGATGGGCCATAAGAATAACCACACCAAGGTCCATATAGTACTCAGTTCTCTGCCTGTTCAGCAATGAACAAGCTTCACACAATGTACCTCAACAGAAAGCCACGTGAGAAAACACTTTGCTGACAGAAACAATTAATCATATCAAGTTTCTTTTGGAAACCCATGTAAGCAAAAAGAATGGACTGGAATGGGTGTTTGAGAGGGAAAAACTCCACCAACATAAAATTCTGTAGCCAGAAAAACTCACTCTAAACATGAAAAAACAAAAACTTTTTTAGACGAGGAAAACTCGGAATAATTTGATTCCAGATCACCTACCTTGCAAGGAGTATTCAGGACCAAACAAAACAATACTAACAAAATATTAAAAGGCTTTTCAAGATTAAGAAAAATTATGCCTGAAAACTGTATCCACATGAAAAGATCAAAGAAAGAACAGAAAAGCCAAAAAAAAAAAAAAAGTTCCCTTTGTTCTTCTCATTTGGTGTGATAGACTGCAGTTTCTTTAGATGATAGCAATAAAATGCTTGAGAGTCTGTGTGTGAGTATGTGTTTACACACACACACACACACACAAACACACACATATATATATGTGGACATGAATGACACCAAATATACAGAGAAGGAGGCAGAACATCTGGCTCATTTGGTGGGAGGTTATTTTAAAATGGACTTGGGTAGTATCTTGCTCATTCTAGAACACCTATTGAAGCTGAAAAATATAATGTATATGTTAAAGAAGGGTAAGAATCCAATCAAATACTATGTTCAGTTAAAACTTCAGGAAGCAGAAAAAGATTACTTGTTGCTTAACAAAGCTATAGTGAAATACCACAAACTGGATCGTCTGTGAACAATATAAAATTTCCTAGTTCTGGAGGTTGGAAAGTCCAAGGTCAAGGCATCAACAGGATCAGTGCCTACCAACAGCTATTCTCTGCTTCCAACTTAGCTGCTGCATTTTCAGAAGGAAATAAATGTCAGGTCTTCACAGAATAGAAGAAATGGAGGGAGTAAACTCCATACCCAGATATTTGTCTAACATTAATCTATGTATATGGACTTAACTGCTTCTTAAAAGCCTGTTGAATACTCTTAGGACAGGAATTAAGTAGAAGATATAGAACATTCTATCTACAGTAGAGAAAAAGAAAAGAGGAGGAGGAAGAGAAGGAAAAGAAAGAAGAAGAAGAAGAAGAAGAAGAAGAAGAAGAAGAAGAAGCACCTCCACCCCCACCCCACCCCCATCCCACCCCCACCACCAGGGAAACAAATAAAAAATGAGTAACAGATACAACTTCTAATAAAAACATTATTGACAATAATTTTGAACATTGCAGCCTTAAAGTACAATTAAGATAGAATTAGAGTAGATTAAAACCACAGCCCAAGTATGTACTGTCCATAAGAAACTCACTTTAGATATACAAACAGGTGAAGAATAAATAAGTGGATTAATATACACCACGATAATACTAAGCTCTTGGAAGGAAAATTAATGATGTTAATTTCACACAGAGTAGGTTTCAGAACAAAAAATACTATCATAAAGAGGAAGATTACATAATGGTAGAGGGAAGCCATGTTTCCCAACACCACAGAAACCCCTACAGCATAGCCAGCCCCCAATTGACCCAGACCTCAATGTCAAACACCAACATAAAATTCATAGAAGATAATGTAGGAGAACATTTAAAATGACTTTAGTTTGGAAATGTCTTTTTAGATAAAATAGCAAGTCCACAACACATGGTAAAAGGCCCCGGTGAGATGGGGTTCTTTAACATTAATATCTACTGTGTAAAAGTACTGCCTAAAAAATGGAAAGCCATTCGCTAACTGAGATTTCTTATTTATTTAGTTTTAATTTTGTTGTCTATTTATTTCACTTTACATTGCCCAGAGCAAGATCAAATCCGGTTTGTACCAACCTCTTCCCACCCCAGCAACAGGCCTTCTATGCCTCTTTTTCCATTAATGTACTTATTTATTTGCTTTACATCCTAATATCAGCCCTCCTCCTTCCAGTCCTCCCTCACACACAGCTCCTCCTCCAACAACTGAAAGCAGGGGCTGTATCTGACTCTGTTGCTTGCCTGAGGATTTCATCTCCCTAACTGGGCTAGCTTGTCTGGCCTCACCAGGAGAGGATGTGCCTAGCCCTGAAGTGACTTGATATACCAGCCTGGGGTGATACCCAGGAGAGACCTCCCCTGCTCAGGAGATAATATATTTTAAAAGCATAACTAAAAAACAAAATTTGACACATCCAAAATACCCAAGAAACTTTTAAAACTCAATAGCAAATTATAAATAATCCACTTTAAAAAAAAATAAGCCAAAGGTCTTAACATATTCCCCAGTAGACATATGATTGGCAAATACACACAGGAAAAGATGTTTCAAACCATGTGTCATCGGAAAACACAAACAAACATGATGTACCATATGCCTAAAAGAATGATCCAAATTAAGAACGCTGATGAAAGCAAATGCTGAAGAAGTGTGAGCAATAGCAAATCTTCTTTATTGCTGGTAGGAATCAAAATGGTTAATTACCAAAATACTCTGACAGTTTTTTACCAAATTAAGCATACCATATAGTCCTAAAAGCATTCTTCCCGTATTTATTTGAACTTCAAAGGAGTTCAAATCTTATACCCATACAAAACCTACACACAAATGATGATGGACGTTTGTTGATAATTTCCCAAACTTGGAGGCAACCAAGGTACTCCTCAATAATTACATGGATAGACTATGGGACACACAGACAACAAAATATTACTCAGTGCTCAAAAGAAGGAGCTGTTAAGATACAAAAGTATGTGAAGAGAGCATAAATATGTATTACTGGGTATAAGCAGCAGATTTGAAAGGGAGGGATTCCAGGTGTACGGCATCGTGCTTACTTTCAGGACAGTGAGAAGACCAGTGATCGCAGGGTCTCTCGGAGAAAGAAAGGGCAATGATTTAGAAGGCAGAGGTGGTTTGCAGTGAAGTTGTCTTCGTTGCTAGGGTGGTGTGTAGACCATTGCACATTTTCTCAAACCCATAGATGCACACCCAAAACTGAGCTCTAATGCAAACTGTGGGTATTAAGTGAAAATATTTCTGAATGTTCATAGATCATAAAATCCGCTGTGCTGGTAGAGAGCCGTGGCAATGGAGGAGGAGTGTGTGGTGGTTAAATGGGGGTGCAGGAAATTTGGGAGGAACAATTTTGCTGTGAATTGTTGATTAAAAAAAAACCTGACACATGAAGCCTACACAAAGCCTATTCAAATGAAAACGAAACAAAATAAAACAAAACAAAACAAAAATCCTCTCCTTTGTGAGCTCTACCCTAAATCAACTGAAACCAAATATGTAGAAGGGTAGCACCCTGACAAACCCACTGAGACCCCAGGTTAGCATCAGAAGTGCCAAGCTGCAAACCCTGCCCTAAGCCCAGGACCGCCCCACCTGCGATCCATCCTTTCTGAAGACACCCAAAACCCCATGACATTGTCTGTGCCAAGAGGCACTTGCTGACAGGAACCTGGTGTGGCTGTTCCCTGAGCGGTTCTGCCAGCGCCTGATGAATGCAGATGTGGGCAGCCAACCACCAGACTGAGTTCGGGACCCCGGTGGGGGAGATGTTGGAAGGACTGGAGGAGCAGCGGGGGTTGCAACCCCATAAGAACAACAATGTCAGCTGGCCAGACAGCCCAGTGCTCCCAGGGACTAGACCACCAATCAAGAAGAGTACAGGGAGGGATCCATGGCTCCAGATACATGTGTAGCAGAGGATGGCCCTATCTGATATCAATGGTAGGGGAAACCGGTGGTACTGGGAGGTTTGATGTACTAGCGTAGGAAGATGCTGGAGCAGTGGGGCAGGAGAGGGTGGGTGGGTGGAGGAGCACCCTCATAGAGGCATAGGGAAGGAGGGAGAGGGAGGATGGGATGGGGGTTTGTAGAGGGGTATCCAGGAAGAGAGATATCATTTGAGATATAAATGAATGGAATGATTAATAAAAAATAAAGAAAAAGAAACTTTGGAGACAAGGAGGAGCAATCAGTATTTCACAGGCCTTCCCGGGTGATTCTGACCCACTCTCAAATCTGAGACTCTGCCCTGATGATAGAGAAGAGAGGAGTGTGGGTGACTGCATAGGGGGGTGAGCAGAGGCTCCAAAATCCTTTTCTCTTTAAACACTCAGTCACATCCGAGCCTTTCTATACTCTGTTCACTGTACTGAGACTGCTTTATGTGTTAGCACAAAAGTTCTCAACCTGTGGGTCACAACTCTTTCGGGATCGATCACATATCAGAGATTTACATTACGATTCACAACAGTAGCCAGATTACAGTTATGAAGTAGCAATGAAACAATTTTATGTTTGGGCGTCACCATAACATGAAGGACTGTATTAAAAGGGTCGCAGTGTTAGGAAAGTTGACAACCACTTTGTCAGAAGATCAGCAAGCATTGGCTTTCCACAAAGAGAACCCAGGGATTTCCCTTCTGCCCTACAGACCCACCTCAGGCAGGGCCTGTCACTGACTTTGCACAGCTATGGCCAGCAGCTACTTGCTTTATTGCTGTCACCTGCTCAGATGTCCTTTCCAGGCCACTGGACCCTGAGCCTCTCAAGGACAGAGATAAGGTCTTTGCTATTCCAGCATCTAGTGAGGCTCTGACAGTTAAACAAAAGGTCAATAAATATGAATGAGGTTTAAGTGAGTGGAGATGAGTAAAGTCACCTGACACAAACTGTTATAGTCATCATAATTTATTGACCACCTTTAACTTCTCAGTGAAGAGCCCTCTAATGATGATAAGCATGCACCCATCGCCCACTTAAATCACCCAACTGTACTCAGGTGTTGTTGCTTTTTCCCTTATGTTACCTTTACAGCAGTGAAGAATTCACTCAAAAAATGTTTCAACAGACGTCAAGGCTGCCACTAGAGGAAGATGAGATGGAATTCAGATTTCCAGCACTGGGCGGAGGTAGTGGAAAAATACCAGGGAATGTAGGGAAGGGATTGACCAATGCAGTAGGTCATCTGTCCACTGATGGCTGTTTATCCTGTCCTCCAACACAGATGCCAACACAGGCCCTTGCTCCTCCTTCTGTTCTTTCACTACCTATCAATCTTTTTGGAGACAAGGTCTCTCTACATAACCCTGGCTATTCAAGAACTCTTGTGTAAACCAGGCTGACCTCAAACACACACTGATCCACTTGCCTCAGCCTCGCACTAAAGGTGTGTGCCACCACTGCCCAGCATCACTACCTTTAAATATTAACTAATTAGTTTAATAACCCACGT
The DNA here is from genome assembly GCA_019843965.1 of Rhynchomys soricoides. NCBI lineage: Eukaryota > Metazoa > Chordata > Mammalia > Rodentia > Muridae > Rhynchomys > Rhynchomys soricoides. The sequence continues at coordinate 3,791,586 of JADRCH010000198.1, forward strand.
GTCCACTCTACATATATTAATGTGTGTGAGCTCTTCCACTAAAAGAGAGCATGAAGTTGTGGGGAAGGCAGATAAGGCATATACCTTAGAGGAGTTAGGAGGGAAAGTGGGAACAAATATGATCATAATACATTATATGAAATGCTCAAACAATTGATAAACATATTTTTAAAAGTCTGACATAAATAAAAGTTAGAAAATCTAAATAAAATTTATTCTTAAATGATAAAAAAGCTTTTAAAATGAAACCTAACATGCAGTTTCCTCCCTTTTTAATGCATTTTTAATTGAAAACAATTTTTTCATACAAAACATTCTGCATAGTTCTCTTTCCCAAATTTCTCCCAGATCCTTCCCTCCTATCTACATACCCAATTCTGTAAACTTTTTCTCTCTCTCTCTCCCTTTATAAAACAGACAAACAACCAAACAAAAAATTTAAAAAGTCAAATAGAAGAAGAAAAATACAAGAAACACACACACATACAGAACCCATAAAAACACACAAGGAAATGAATGGAAACAATGTGTATGTCCATCAACTTGTGAATGACCTCATGGTAAATAAATAGCAGAAATAGGGACTGAAGTCAATGTCTCCAGAGCCTGGTTATCCGTTGGGATGTCCTGCAGGATGTATGGGATGGGTGGGTAGCCACTGTTGGACAAGTTCTTTTTCTCGGAGCCTCAACAATGCTATGTGCTATATGAGCTTGTCTGACTGTACCAATGGCTTTACTCTGTGCCTCCAAATTTCTAAAAGCTATTGATTTACCATAAGAAATCCATCTATATAGCAAGCACTGCCTAAGGATTACTTTTAAACATCCAGAGAACTTTGGAAGCATTCATTTCTCAACAAATATTCACTGAGATCCCACTAAGACCGACTCTGCTAAGAGTTTAATGTATTGTGCGAGTAATCCTGCCACCATGCTTTCCTTCAAGTTCTTACGTGGAAACCAGGAGACTATGAACACACAGGTAAATGCTGAACCAGATGGTGCTCCAAGTGCTATGAAGAAAGACATCCTTCCGTCCCTACCCCCTACCTGTGTGGGGACAGTAAGGTATGTGGAGGCTACTTAGTTAGATTGATGGTCAGGGGAGGTATCTTTGAGTTAGGTTGATTAAGCTAAGACTTGAAAGATGAAAAATAGCCAACCAGCTGTGTGGGAAAAATGCTCTCAGCATGAGAAAATGCCTTTAAGCTATTGAATTTGAGCAAGTTTATTTTTCCTAAACACTAAAAATAAAATTTCTATCATTTGAGGGTCAGAAATACTTTTTAAGATAGCAAGTAGCCTAACCATATATATTTCTGGAAAGTAATGCTAGTTCCTATGAAACTCAAGACCCAAATCATAATAAACTACACCTGACCCTATTTCTTGCCTCCATCACAGCCCAATGTGAATAGGAGGTCTCTGTTCCACACAGTCATCCAGGACTCTGGATCCTTCCATATGCATCTCCCTCACAGTCTGAGACCTATCCATACCTAGCCCTCTGAGAGCAGAAGTGATAAGTATTTCTTCAGCTCATGTTCAACTGCCAAGAAACAGTGATTCAGCTATAGTTAACCAAAAGACCCAGAACATTTAGCCAAGCACACTAGAGAAATACCTAATCCTAGAGCTAAGATTATGAGTACTCAGTACCTCAGATGCACATGATAGTTCCCAATATATGAGAAATAGTAAACAAAACAAGAATCCAGGGAAATGCACACAATGATAGAAATAGCTAACATTTTATTATTTATCCAATTAGGAAATTCCAAAAACACTAGAAATGGAGAATATATAAACAGCTAAATGTCCTTTACTACAGTAGCTCTAAAAGAAAAAATATATATACATATATATATATATATATATAGTATATATAAAATATATTATATAACTTCTCAAAAGAATTATCTATTCATTATGTCACAGGGAGGTGGTTGAGATAAATTAATTGTTAAGTGAGAGAGCAATAGAGCATTACATGTGTAGCTGGATTCAAATTAAGATCAGGTACATGTGGGATAAATTTATCAGAAGATGTTCTCCAGGATGTTTGGCAAATCTTAGCAGAGCATCCTTCTTGACAGGAAAACTCGATAGGAAAGTCAGTGGATGAGATGCACAAAAGAAAGAAACCTCTGTCCTTCATACTGGCTAGAAGGTTGTATGATTGGTTGGTGTGGTTTCTGTTTTCCATGAGCAAGCATGGTTTTGGGAGTTACAAGGAAAGCAAGCAAGAAGGAAAGAACAGAAAGAAAGAGGGAAGGAAGAAAAGAGGGATGGAAGAAAAAAGGAAGGGAAGGAGGCTGAGGGAGGGAGGGAGGGAGGGAGGGAGAGAAGGAGGGAGGGAGGGAGAGAGGGAGAGAGGAAGGGAGGGAGGGAGGGAGGGAGAAAGGGAGGGAGGGAGGGAGGAAAGAAAGAAGGCGAAAAGAAGAAAGTGAGAGGATTGTCCAGAGTTGAGACATTGACATTACCATGTCCCACTCATGGAAATATAAATTGGTTCAAACTTTCTGGAGGGAAATATATGTATCAAAGCTAATGTTTACCCTCTGTGGTTGTTTGAGTAGGCTTGGCCCAGGGAGTGGCCTTGTTGGAGGAAGTGTGTCACTGTGGGGGTGGGTTTGGAGATCCTCCTTCTAGCTTCCTGGAAACAGTCTGCTCCTGGCTTCCTTTGGATGAAGCTGTAGAACTCTCACCTCCTCCCATGCCATGCCTGCTGGACACTGCTGTATTTCTTGCCTTGATGATAATGGCAATAAACCTCTAAACCTGTAAGCCAGCCCCAATTAAATTTTTTCCTTTATAAGAGTTGCCTTGGTCATGGTGTCTGTTCATAGAAGTAAAACCCAAACTACAACACTATCTCTAGTATTTTAATATAAGGAAATACTATGTATGACCATGCAAGCCTATTCTTGAGGAATCAGATGAGGTCACACCCACTCTGTAGACCATTAGGTAACTGTTTGAAGAAATCATCTGTACATCTTGCCATGAGAGATGTTTGTGATACCTCATCAAAGGCAAAAGTAAAGTATATTGTGGGGCACATTGCTCATAACAACAAAGACAGCAACTACAAGCTCCAACAACTGGCAATAGAATCAAATACTGTTCAGGTATTATGTAATGTTCCAAAGTTCCTGGTGATAGATTCTCTCCATAAATTAGGCAAAGTTCAAATTAAAATGTCATTTTTATTTAATTCATTCTGATAGAAACTATAACATATATAATGGAACACATGTGAATATATGTACATACATGTTTCCATACAGATATGTAAACATATGTAGAGTTGGCTAACCTGATACATGTATATATACAATTTAAATCCTGTGTTCTACTATAACATGTGTAAATCACTTCAAGAATACCTAACAGAAAGCATATAGTCATGGCCACTTCATTTAAAACTAGCTTCCCCAAAGATCCTACCTTTAGATATCTCCAAGTACTTTGCTACAATGAGCTTTCTTTTAGTTCTTGAAAAAAGAAAGCACTTGTGTTAAATTCTAAATTCTAATTCTAACAAGGTATATAAAAGCAAGTTAAGGAGCTGGAGAGCTGACTCAGCAATTAAGACATATACTGCTTTTCCAGAGGACCCAAGATGGGTTCCTACCACACACACTAGGTAGCTCACATCACAGCTACTTTAACTTCATCTCTATTCCAGCTCTTGGGGATATAAGACACATGCTCATATCTACACACAGACACAACATTTTTTTTTTAGGTTTGAATTACTTTTAAATTATAATTTTGCTCAGAACATGAAGGGCCAAAGGAGAAATTGAAAAAAAAATACTTAAAAGAGGGCTGAATTTTAGACAAACACAAATTGGCAAATGGCTCATGAGCAAACTGATTATACTACTCTAGGCTAGATTTAGAATCAATGATCTATGTATGCTGAGCTTATAGATGATATCTTTTAAAACTCTGTTTTTGTACTCTTAATTGTTTTGTTTTCTTCTTTCTTTAACCTTTTACTTTTTTCTCATTTTTCTATCTAGATGGGACTTTTCTCAAGCAATACAAGATTACTTTGATACTCCTCAAAGATGAGGAAATCTGGACTCTACAGTAGGTTCCAACTATGACATCATTTGATGAATCCAGCAAGCAAACTCTACCTAGTATATTCTCTATGTTATCATTTAAAGTCAATGTTATCTTAGCATGCCTTCACTCCAAGAACCTAGCAGCAAGGTACCACAAGGGTGGCAAGTCTCCTGGCCCATTGCAGTCAGAGTCCTGACTTAGTGACCAACTCCTGGGAGTGCTAACTCTGCCCAAAGAATGCATTTAGTTGACAGCATACTGACTTGTACAGCTTGTACTAGGAGTCTGGGAGTCATTATACACCCCTCATTAGCATTGAAAAACCATCTGTTGGTCATTAGAAAGCAAACATTACATATAATACATTAGGCCCTAAAAACAATTTAATTAACATCAAGTTGTAGTCAAAATCCTCCATATCCAGGGAATTGTAAGATCAAGAATAACTATTCTTTTCCTTTTATCTCTTGATCATATGGGGAATTATATCAGGCCATAGTCCAGCAGGCTATGGGTGGTACCTAGCTGAGATTCAGTGACCTCAAATAAAGATCATTGACAGGTGGCCATTTCTTAGAATTCTGTAGTCAGTGTTTGCAACTTTGACTATGGACAAAATAATGTTCTCTCCAAGATACCCTAAACATAGCACAAAGGGGACAAAACTGCATTCTCTCTGGCTGGCAGAGGATGGTTTTCCACTCTAGTATTTGAGGTATCACCTTTGAAAGAGGTCTAAATTAGAAGCAGAACAAAAAGACAGCCTGTGTTTAGTTCTGCCAGCTTATTGTGTGCATGATCTTGGGCAGGTTGACTCAACGTCTCACTCTTTTACATTATCAGCTGAATGGGCAGTCTTGTCTGGGGCTTTGAGAATTCTACCTGACAAAACTACATGTCCATATTGGACTTACCAAGGGCCCAGTTTAGAACTGTAGACTCATAATTGCTTGGGCTCCAGGTAGGTTCCACAAGGTAGCATTTCAGTGTGTAAGAAACATGTCCCCAAGGAAACAGTTCATACTCCAGCTGTGTGATGGCACAGTACAGGAGCCATTTCCCAGCAACTACTTCTCCAGACTATTCTATGCAACATATACATATCTTCCTTCCCCTGGGCCCTAGCCATGAGTAACAGTTATGTCTTTCAGGGCACAATAAGATAGTCATCAGGCTAGACTCACGAATACCCACCTCAAGCTTCCTGCCTCAAGCTTGATCCACAGACAAAAGTCTTTTATTAGATGAATCTGTCTCTTTCCTAGCTTAGTCCTAAGGTACAAACCCTACACCCCCTCTTCAGGAATTTTGCTTCCCTATCTAGTCATCTGGATGGCCTTTCTAGTGCCTACATTTTGCTCACCATCCTGCTAATATCAGTTACACAGAGGCTGAGGATATGCTGCTTTCCCTGGGGATCTCAGAGGCAAGAGAACAAATTATACCAACAGGGAGCTAAAGTCCAGTGTAAGGAGTGCTGAGAAATAAAGTGTACTTCTAGCCCTCACACACAAACTGTAGTCCCAACTCCACCTTCAAGCTTGGCAAAAAGCCAAAAATCTCTTGGGTAGAGCCTGCAGCTCAGTGGTATATTGCTTGTCTATTACATAGAAACCTCTGGATTCGGCCCTAATACCACTAACCAAAGTAGGCTTGCATTGTTGGATCAAGTCTAAGTGGTACTGCTACAGAAGACTGAAGTAGAATAGACAGCCATTCTGGTTTGTGCAGAACTGGAGGTATCCTAGCACAGTGGAGCTGCAGAGACAGATGTTAGATAGTTCCAGGCAATTCAGAATGGCCGGGTACCCTACACAAGACGCACACTGAGCTAGACAACCATGGAGGAATTGAGAATATTCAAGAAGGCTGATGACAGGATGCAGGGCAAAGGCACAAAAGTGTTCTCAGAGGTGTGTGTGTGTGTGTGTGTGTGTGTGTGTGTGTGTCTTTAATGACTATCAGGAGGACCATGTGTGGGAACCTTCCACCCACAACCTCTGTGAACAGATAGTACTGTTCTGGTTGTTAATTTGCATATTGTAAGTTTTCTTGTACACACAACCCAAAATGGCATATAGCAAAAAAAAACAAAAAAAAAAAAACAAAACAAAAAAACATTGAAAATCTCCGATGTAGATGAAAAATTAGACTTCAGAGTGAGGAAAATCTCATGCAAATCCTGACACATTTACTGGCTTTATGATCATGAGCACATCACATAAATTCTCTGAGCTTTAGTTTTGTCTATAAAAATCTGGGTCATGTCCAACCACAAGTTTGATGATTCACTAGAAGAACTCAGAAATCAGAAATGCTGTAATACTTTGGTGATGGCCAATTACAGCAAAAGGAGAAATAGAAAGTCACCAAGAAGAAAGATGCCCCAGGTTGCTCTCTCCTCCACAAAAGGTAAGAATAGAATTCCAGTGCCCCCTTTCATTGGCGTCATACCAGACCTCATGTGACTCTAGACAGGACATCCACATACCATATATAAAGCATATCAACCAGAGAAGCTACCAGCAGCCGTGGTGTCTGAGGATTTTAATGTGAATCAATCATGTATACAAACTTTAGTTTCTCAGTCTTCTGCATATCCAGAGGCCAAATCAATACAGACAAGGTGCCAGGAGAACAAAAACTGCTGTTTATCTTAAATGAATGTGTTGGACATCCAACCTATTATCCAGATGATCTGGCATAGGTGAGATAGGCATAAGTTATCTTAGAAACGGGTCCTGAGCCATTCTTTGAATGCAGCAAGTCTGTTGGATTCACCTGTTGCTACACAGGAGAGAATAGCCTTTACCTTGCCAGAGTAATCTGGCATATACCCACAAAATGAGTGCAAGGGTTCACAGACAGTTCCTGTTTATGGCTCCTATATTTCCACCCTCCTTAAGCCTGGCCACTTCTTTCTTGTAGTAGTACAGTCTTGCTGGAGGAAGAAGGCCACTGCAGAGGCAGGGGATGTGGCTTTGCAAGTTCTTAGTGGTACCTCACTTCCAGTTCTCTCTCTCTTTGTTTCATTTTCTGTGGTTAAAGATGTGATCTTTCAGCTTCCTGCCCTGACCAGCTGCTGCCACACATCTCCCTTCATGATGGAGGTCAATCACTCTGGAACCATAATCCAAATAAAATCTTTCTTCTGATAGTTGCTTTTGGAAATGGTGTTCTATCACAGCAATGGAATAGTAACTTCTACACACCCTGAACTTATCACTAACGCTACAGATAAAAATAGTTCCCCATGGTTTCCTATGTGTAAGTTCACATGCTAGATTGGCAGGTTTTCTAAATGTAGAATGATGCTATAAACACTGCTTCCTCTAAAATATTTACTCTTATTTGAATTTATCCAAACAAAGAAATTAAAATGAAGTGACATTATGGTTTTTAGCATGACTGGTCTTTTTATGTCCATCAATGTTAGGGAATATTGGTGACATTAGGTGTTTCTAACTTACAGGTTTTGGTTTTGCAAAGTATTAGCTGAATCCCTTGAACAAGGAGACTTTAGTATTTTCATGCTTCCTCCCACCAAGCCTCCCACCATCTCCCGACTTTTGTTACAGTGTCTGTCACTTTTATATTATCAACGCTTGTAGCATTTGCTCTCTGTTCCACAAGAATAACTCACAGTTGTTTGTATTAGGTCTGTACTCAGAGATATCCAATCCTCCCTTTCACCACATCCATCATTCCTGAGTTGAATGCTTTGATTCATCTTGTAAGCAACCTGGTTTCATTTTCAAGTAACTTTACCCCAGTAGTAGTTAACAACTCTTTCCCCAGTTTGGTGAGTTATGCGAGAATATCTGTCTTGTTACTCTGTTTCTGAGCAGCAGCTTGGGTATGTCTGATGTGTTTTTTAAAATTATCTTGTTATTGACTGAGTATATGTGAGCAGCTACATGTATGTGTGGGCACCACAGACAGGTTTCTTCAGGGGCCAGATGGAGGAAGTCTGGTCCCTTAGAACTGGAGTATCAGACAAGTGCCTGATGTGGATGCTGAGAACTAACCGGGAGTCCTCCGCAAGAGCAACAAGCAAGTGCTTATAACCAAAGAGCCATCTTTGGTTAATTGTGATTCCTAACTCATACGTCACTCCAGAAAATGTGATTAGCCTGTTACCTTTACCTACTGAATGCTGCTGTGGTCAGGCTTCTTGTCTCCTGTCTGTGACTTAATTCTTCCTGAATGCCAGACAAGCACATTCTTCTTCCTGGAAGCCCAGCAATTGAACAAGGTATTTCTACATGCTGGCTCTCTTTGCTTAGATGTTCTGCATCAAATTGCTTTGAAGCACAGCACATTGATTTAATCTACAGATTTGGACCTTTTTTATTTCATTATATTTTTGAATAAATTTTCAGTTCTATTTATTGTATTCTCTCCTTCAATTTACTTCAATTTACATTCATTGATAAGTCTCCAATTTATCTCTTCACTCAGACTTCTTTTTGGAATCCATCTGCGCATCCAACCCTCTCCTTGTATTTCTGCATGAATCAAAGACTAACTGAAGTTAAAAACACACCCTGGTTCCCATCACAAAGTTGCTTCTACTACATTCTTCCCAATTTCATGGGAATACAATCCTTCCAGACATTCAGGCAAAGCCAATAAAACCCTTTGTTCTCCTACTTTAATTGTTGTCAAGCGATCTTACAGCCTCAGTTAACTAACCTAGGCCTAGTCCTGGAAAGCTAGCTTCTAGCCTCTGTACAATCTAATCTGGCCTAGAATGTTTTCAGCCTCTGGGACTTGCTACTAAATAAGCTCACCCATTCTTGTTCTTCTGAACTCTACCTGACTGGTCAACTCAGCTGTTTTGGCTCAAAACTACTCTGTATGCTAACCGACTCAATCTGGCTTCTCTTGACTTCTTCTGAATTGCTCTGCTTGATCTCAAACTAACTCTAGCAATCTGTTCTAATCTTCCAGCTTATTTGGGTGTTTGTTTATTTGTTTCTATGATACAGGGTTTCTCTGTGTAGTCCTGCTGCCCTGGAGCTCACTCTGTAGACCAGGCTAGCTTCCTCTCCACAGTTACTGTGGCTTCTCTCCTGTTTCATTACCCTATATCAGATCATTCTGCAAATATTTTGAAGGAAAAGATTTTTTCCTTCAAAATATCCAGACTTTCTTCAATCCCCATGTATTAGTTCTGGTTTCTGTTGCAAAACCAGAATTTCATAAACTGGGTTTTTATAAGAAATAGAGGCTGTATTAATTACTTCTGCATCACCATGATCAAATATCTGACAGAATCAACTTAAAGAAATTAAATTTTATCTGTGTTCCACTCTTGAGGTGGTACCATCTATCCTCAGTGGGGATGGGTAAAAAGGGCTTAGTCTATACTGACTGAAATTGTTCCCATCGTGGAAGAAGAGGAAGCAGGGAATATAGGCAAGAACTAGGAGTCACACACTACAGCCTTCAAATAGCCACCCCTACTGACCTACTTTCTCCAGCCAGACCCTATTGCTTAAGTGGTTCACAGCCTTTACAATAGCACCACAAGCAAGGGATCAAACATTCAAACCATGAGCCTGTAGGAAGCACATTTATCTTGTTTTAGCTATGGTTGTAGAAGCAGTGAGGTCTACATATGTACTGCCAACATCTGTGAGCCTTCTTACTGTGTCATAACACGGCAGCAGGGGGTGGGGGACATATCACAAGGGAAGGAGGCACAAGAGAGTTGGTATGGACTCTTGTTCCATCCCAACTCATGTTCAAGAGCTCAAGTTTATACCAACCCTGTCTTATGATAACCAACCCACTCTCAAGACATTAGCTCATTCAGCATGGTGCACTTCTACTGACCTAATCATTCTTTAAAAGACCAAAATCACTATGCCAACTACATTTTACAATGGAGAAGGCATCCACATGCTAGCTCTCCCAGCTGTAAGTCACTACCATCTCTTGCTTCAGTTGCTCCAAGAACCATAATATCCATATCCCTGCCCATCTATACAGTAGTTTGAGGACTTTGACTCACGTATATGCTTCTTAATGTTTGTCAGATGAATTGAACTGTGAATAATCTTTCTCTGCCTTCCTTCCATATCCCTACCAATATGTTTACAGGCTTTGCACCTTCCAACTTGTATTCACTGTGCCATTCTAAGCCTCTGTACCTCTTCTGTAATTGACTTTCTAGTAATGTTTGGTCCTGCCTTTATTTACTGAGCTTTGTTTTTAGATCTTTAATGAAAATATTATATTCTACCATGGATGATGGTCTATTTTTCTTAATTCTTTCATTCTTGAGCCTATTTATTATTTACTGAATTCTCATTTACTGGGCTGTGCAACACCTATAAGCACTTGCTCAGGGTTACTTCCTGTTCTTGTGTTGTCTTGTCTTCTCGACTGGATTTCCTATCTGTATTTTAAATCTTTTCTTTAATTTTTCCTATAATTTCCTGTATTTGTAGAATGGTCATGCCTTGCTTCCCCCCCACCCCCCTTTTCTCTGATCAACTAGGACAGAACATCGTTTTGCTCAGTCTGGACAGAACAACTCTTACCTCAGCCAGCCATGGCCATTTTTTTTCTCTCCAAGGCATCCTCTGAGCACAGCTATTGTATATATTCTTTTTGTCACATTTTTTCCCACTCACACAGAAGCCTGAAGTCTTGTGTGAGTAGGAGCAGAGGAGAGGAATCATCAGTATGCAAACACCTCTGCCAGGTGAAGCATTGCTAGGATTTCTAATGGCATCTCTTACTTTTACAGAAATGTCAAATGTCTTCTTCTAGCATTGACATAAACACAGAACGGAAGCCTTCCATGGCTGGAAGGACGCTGCAGGCTTCTTCCTTCATCAGGAACTGGACTTGGTTGATTTGATTTAGCTGTTTGCTTTGATGGATACACATGATGGGTGCATAGGAGGATTCCATATTGTGAATTCTGATTCAATACTGATTTCTGTTTTCTGCTACAAGTCTGTTTTGAGTATACCTTAAAGATCAGCCAGTATGTTGTTGGGCTAATTGTTGGTTTGTGGCATAAAGAAGATTAGCATATAAGGTCCCCTACTGCCCACATGGCTTGTCTCTCATCGCCTTCCCAAATTGATCATAACCTAATAGAAAATTTCTTCTTATTCTTTCTTCTTATCAGTCTCCATGCTGACCTAAGTTCTTTGTCTGAAGTCCTGCATGTCGGGTTAAAAGTGTTCATAAGTACTTCTCTAAAATAAACTGTCATTGATGAAATTTATTATTTGCTAGAAAGAGAGGGAGAGAAGAAAGAAGGAAGGAAGGAAGGAAGGAAGAAAAGAAGTCAGTCAAAAAACCTGTTCACTGTTCAATTTTCTTATTTTAAAGGAGGGGAAAAAAGACTCACATCTGGCCAAGTTTTAACTCTGAACACTTTGCATAATCAGTTAGAAACCTTTTGTTAGCAGACCAGATGGCTGCTGCATCCACCACCTCCCCCCCCCCCCCAAGGAAATTAAATATGTAGGCAGTGACAGCTCAAGGGAGGAATTCGAAACTCCTTTCTAAAGAAAAAGGGTCTCATCTACAGCTGCCCTGTAGGTCTGGTTCTCAGTAGACAATGGTTTCCTATAACCAAAACCCTTTCCCAACCAGAAGTCTTTCAGTACAAGTCTTTAAATGATCTCCATAGGAACTGGAAGACAGAATCAGCACCCCTAATGCCTTTCAGAAGAACAAGAAAGTCCATCTCCATGAATGTAGGAGGATTAACTGCCCTTGCAACCTGGTTTACCTGATGCCACGGATGCATTCACATTTAGTTTAGCACCAGCCCCCATTCTTATAACCTACAGAGTCCAGGATCCTGGAATATGCTGGAAAAAAAAAACCATATATATATATTCTATGTCCAAAATATTTTATGCCCATAATTCAGAGACTTCATTAGTCACAGTTGCTCAACCATTAATATTTTTCACTTGAATGATAGTGACCAACTCAGAATTGATCTCCTGCTCCTAAGCAAGTACACACATGCACACACACACACACACACACACACACACACACACACACACACATAGAAATCAACCCTGCCTGTGTATGTAAGACATCTCTATGAAAGGATATTCACAGTTCTGCCCTATAAGACCTATGCATTTTGTTCTTGCTTATTTCTCCAGCTACAGTTCTCTACATGTACCTTTTCCCTTCAATAAATCATATTATTTGTAGCTCCTTGAGTATACAGGCTAAACCTGGTGTACTTTGTCCCTTGGATATAGTTTGTTCTGCAAGGGTTCATGTACTAGAGTCTTGGCCTCGTGTGTGGCAATGTGGTTGTATCTTTAAGAGATCAATGTGGTAAGGGGTTGAAGGTGGCTCTTTGGTACTGCTGTCCTCAGAAGTGATTAAGTTCTCATGGGGCACTGAGGAGATGGTTCAGTCAATGAAGTGTCCATTTGCACTTGAGGGCTTAAGTTTGGCTCCTCAGCAACAGTGCTAAAATAGGTCAGGCAAAGCAGTACAAGCCTGTAATCTGAGTGTGGAGTATCCCACTCCACACTCCTTCAGAAGACAGAAGGATCCCTAGAGCTTTTTGGCCAATTTAATTTTGCTAAATGAGTGAATTCGAGACTCAGTGAGAGACTTTATCTCAAAGAATAGTGTGAAGAGTAACTGAAGAAGACCCTTGAGATTGGTTGACTTCTGCCTCTCCATGTACATACATGTGTATAAATATTTGTACATACTCACAAGAGCATGAATATAGCACACACACACACACACACACGTGCATACACATGCCCACATACACTCACACATGTACACATGTTCATGCTGTGCATATGGGGAGTTTGGGTATAGAAGAGCCAGAGTCTCTGGCTTCCTGTTTTGACATTAGTGCCATCACATGCATATTCACCATGATACTATATAACATGATGTTATATATTACAGGGGCCCTCACTAGAACTAATGCCTCACCACTTAGACATTCAGACCCACAGATTGTGAGCTAAATAAATCCCTTTTCTTTACAAAGTATCTATAATTTGGTAACTGTTATAGCAACAAAAGTTATCAAATCAAGGCCAAATATCATTTTTTGCACACTAGAAAATTCTTAGTCTCCTGCAAGTTATAACTTTACTTCTAAAATTTTTCCTAACCTTCCTGAGCCTAGGTTTGTTTTGATTGTTCCCATCTCCACTCTACAGTACTTGGTTTATGCCTAGCTTAGTACTAAGAAAAAATGAACTGTAAACACAGACTTAGACTTAGTTATTTGTGCCCCAACATACATGTAAAGCCTTTAAGAACTGGAAGCTTTCACGTTTCTCCATATTCTCCATTCTGAGAAGAACACTGAGTCCAGAGCTAAACAGCTGCCAAAGGATGGATAACTAGATGACGAGGTAGTCAGCGTGATCAGCTTGGCTCCTGCCTATGGCTTCACATATGTTTCCAGTTACTCTCTGAAGTAGAATCCTGCTCTTATGAGACATTCTCTCTCCACTACAGAGAAAAGAATAAGCACTGATTTAACCGCAGACAATGAGACTCACTCTCCTCTTCTCCTGGATTGCAGTCTAGAAGGTGAGTGTCAGCAAGAGAACAGAGACAGAATCTGTAATGATCTCACATCTAGAAGGAAAGGGTGTCGTTATAAATGACTCCAGTGATATGTTTAAATGCCTCCCTTAGTCATGAGCATGAACCTATCATATTGTTGAAACTAAGAAAAGCTGGGAGTTAGCCATCTTTTTCTTAATTGTAAAATCTAATGTTTGTGTACACTGATTATAGTCCTTTGTATGTAAAAGGCTTCTCTCTTTTAAAGTTGGTTGAGCTGTGCTTCCTTCTGCCTTCAACATCGTAGTTTGAACTCTGTCCTTTCTAGCAGTCCAGGCAAAGTGTTCTTTCTTGAGCATCATTCTTCAAAGATTAGAAGACTCCTTTTATGCTCTCCCTTGGCCTTTTGTTCTCTACATTAAATTCTTTGAGTCCTTTCAACTGCTGCTCATGAGATGTGGTCACTAGCCTTTGTGTTTTTTATCATATATACCATTCGTTACTTAAAAGAAAGAAAAGAAAGAAAAAAAATATGTCAAGACTGTAAATGACTAAGATTTTTGTAGTCTTTCCAAGTTAGAATTTAAAGGATCCAGTCAAAATTTAAAGGATGCAGGTGGAAGACACAAGATCTCCAAGTCAGAAACAAGAAAATACAGCCAAAATGAACAGCAGAGGTATTATCATATTCTGGGGTCAGTTTTTGGATTTCTAATTCACAGTGATGTATGATTAGGACCACAAACATCCATACTTGGAGAACACTGCATCACAGACAAAGAATAGAGCTTGAGGTTCCCAGTCTGTATTATTCTACAAGCAAGCCTGCTTGAAGGTTGGTTAAAAAAAACATCATCTTCCAAGCCTGGGGTATGCAAACTTGCTCAGAGATCATTCAGAAAAGTCTGCAAAGGTCTCTGCTCCTACAATGACCAGAAATGAGAAAATACCATAAAGAATCACCTTCCAGTACCTACTACACACACCAGCATTCAGGAAATGAAACAGTTATATGACCGTAAATGGGCCATACAAAGGAGACAAATTGGAAACAGCTTCAGTCCCAGAAAACAGTGGTGTGAGCCTCGTCTTCGAGTTCATAGAGCAGAAAGAACCAAACCTCAGAGAAGCCATGGCCTTGAATTATAGAAAACAACAGTCAGTGGACACGCATCTGTTCATTAATTATATAAGAGCCCTTACCTCCTCCCACTGAAATGTGTATTTAGTGAAACAGGGTCAGGACCTATGGTATCCCCTTAAGAATGAATTATAAGTCCCCAGGGGATACTGCCACTTTTATTTATTATTTTAATTACACTGTTGTAATCAGTGCATAAAGTAAAGCAAAAGGCATGTGTCTGTGAGAGCTGATACTGCTCTAGAAATGGCTAGTGGCTTTTTATGAGCATAATGCTCAAGAAACACCTAAGTCCTAGGCAGAATGATTATGAATGTTAAGACCAAAGTTCCATCAAGATTTTCAGGATCACTCAGTCATATGCCTTCAGGCTTGAGAGAAACTTAGGTTCTATGTGTCTGTTTATTCAATAAATGCACATTGGACTATATTGGGCACTAGTAAAAGTGATAAAGGTCAAAGGAAACAAAAACTTCAGCTAGCCTGCATAGAGTCTACTTCCTAAAGTTAAAGGTCAAGCCAAACAAGAAAATACATAGATGAACAATTTTAGGTTCAATGAATCTGGAGAACAAAGTTCCCATTGCGTCTCTCATTTCAAAAGCATCCATTTGAGTAAGCATCTTTCATGGAAGAGATAAGGACTCCAGATGTGAGAAGCTGAATTCCCTGGGTACAGGACAGAAATGATGAAAGAAGGTAGCAAAAAACAATTCCTTTTCACATTCTTCTTTCTCCGTGCCCCCAAAGTGCACTGTAGAAAAAGATACACTCAGCACTGGAAAGGAGAGCGAAGAGAGCTTGCAGTTTCATTTCAGGCTACAAGATCAAATCTCCTCAGCACAGGGATGTCTCTCATGGACTCACACTCCAGGTCAGGCCAGCACACATTTCTTCTGGCTCTACACCAACTCTACACCAGGCTGACTCCTGAAAATTTAAATGTCAGCCCACCCTCACAAAGGTCAATTCTCTATCATCAAATTCTGTATTCATGACAGCACCAGGCCCACTCCAATAACCCAGACTCCAAGGTACAACACACAGACTCAGGCAGTAGCCTGGCACACACAGATCCAGATTCTAAGGAAATACTTGTAGAGCCAACATCTAGACTTTCAGCCTAGGATATCCCTTGCATCTCCAGACAAAAGGTATAAGTCTGAGAAGCCATGCACTAGACCCATTCCTGTGGATTTGATATCCAGGCTTATTCAAGTGGAACCCAATACTATTAGGCTTGTCTATAAGGACCTAAGAACCAGTCCAGTTGCTTGAGAAGTAAAGCAAAAAATCCACCCAAAAACCTGCTAGTCAGCTCATGAAGAGTTACTAGATAGATTTTCTGTGAGTTTGAAAAGATGGAGGAGTGACTATTCCATCAAAGGTGTTCACACTAACACAAATCAGAAGAACTGTGAATGAACACAGAAACACTGAGGCACCAAAGGGACATAGGAAAGACCAGAGACTTACCCTAAAGAGAGTTCTGTGAAATCTCTAACAGAGAATTAAAATTGACAGTCTCAAGGAAACTTGGTGAGCTGTAGAAAACATAGGCACAGAGTAAGACGAGACCAGGAAAACAACAAAGGAACAAAATTGAAAAGTTCAACAACATAGAACCACATAAAAAGAACCAAGTGGACAGCTTGATATTGACAACAAACATGTTCAAATTGAAAAAAAAAAAACAGAAACTGAACAAACAAACAAAAACTATGGGGCGTTTTAGCAGCCAACTCAATCGAGCACAGGAAAGTATTTACAAACTGGGTGAAAGCCCATCTACAGTCACCCAGTCTGAAGAATGAACTCAAACAGAAAGAGTGGAAAAAGTGAAGAGATCCTATGAGACTTACAGAACACCATGAGTGTCACTAGTCGTAGAAAGATAAATGATACATGGTCTCAATAATGCATGGAAGCTGTGGACATCTAAATGACAAAAGCATATTTTTATAAGATGCTGCTTATTGAGATGTGGGAGTGAGGAAAGTAAGGAGATAGTGGTCAGTGGTCTAAGGTTTGCATTACATGGGATAAATATGTTCTGGAAGTCTAATACATATGTGGTGTTAGGAGCTATTAAAACAACTCAGTATCGATACAGTATTCTCAAAAACGGCAACCATGTGAGGGAATTAGCTTGATTATGGGAATTACCTCATAGTATATAGATGTCAAGACATCAGGTTGCATCTCCTAAAAATATAATATTTGTCAGTTACACCTTAATAAATTTGTGGGTGACAATCAAGCAATGGGAAGCACAGCATAGGATATAAAGGACAAGAAGGGGGTAATAAAAGAGGAAGCCTTGGTGGTTAAGCCTAGGGGTTATCAGCAACCCTTCTGAGACAACTGAGTGGACAGCGGGAGTCAGCCTGCCTACAAGACAGAACAGCAGTGCAGTGATATGGGCTCAACAGAGAATAATCAAGATCAAGGTGGCTAACTTGGAAGAAGAAGATGGAGTGTGTTTGAAACTGAGATTGTTTTTTTAAATTTTTCTTTCTTATATTGTTGTTTGTTTATTTGGTTCTTGAGGCAGTATTATTAAAACACATTAGAAAACAGAAGGTTCCCCCCACCGCCCATAGTTGGAGACAAATATTTGTTTCTTTGTCCTTACCTGCATCTTCACACACAATTTAAAATGGAAACTATCACATAATGGTTTAAGATAGTTTCATAAGACTGTTTATATTCCAATATTAAAACTTTTCATTGTTGCCCCATTTATTAGCTCAACCTATAATCATCATAACAACTTGGGCAGTTCTCCAATCTCATCTTTGATGCTACACAAACTTTTTGCCATCGGATTCAGCTACGACCAAGTCTTGCGGATCCTTCACCAAAGTATACCCTAGGCTTTTCATCCTAACAACTTTTCTCCCCAAAGTACCTGTGTCTTCTCTTCTCTATGTTTTTCCAAGACATCCTTAAAGACTTAGGTTGCCTATCACTGCTCTGAGAACTTATGCTTAAGCATCCAACTTGTGTAATATACCTTGCTATGCCTTCACTGCTTTCCTATGTATTTCAAATTGCAATTTTAATTGCTTATTTATTGCTTACCATATTTGTTACTGTGTTCCAAAAAGGGAGAGAATCTTGATATATACTTTTTATGTAGATATTCTTATATGTGTATACATTTTTATATACATTCTTCCATTTAAAAGAGATTTAAAAAATTATTATGAACATGTGTATATGTCTGGGTGGGAGTATGTGCTTGTGAGTACAGGTGCTAGTAGGAACCAAAAGAGGAATGCTAGACTCCCTGGAGCTGGAGTTGGTAGTCATGAGCCACTTGATGCAGGTGCTGGGAACTGAACCTGAGTCCTCTACAAAAGCAGCAAGTACTCTTAACCTCTGAGCCATCTCTCCAATTCCTATACTTTCAATTCTTAACATTGTGTGTTCCTTTAGTAGAAAGTTCAAACTGTTTTGGCAAAAATAAATCAATGAGTGGATGCCATATCTCCGAATGCTTTCTCTATTAGTAGGAAACATTTGAATGTACTCTGGACTATGGCAGCAGCTTCTCTAGTCACACTGACAACACTGCTGAGCTACGTAGAACATAAGCCACTAGTTGTGCTTTGAAAGTATATTAGTGGCCTTTCTCATTGCTGTAACAAAACACCCTGACAAAAGCAGTTTAAGAGAGAAAGGACTTATTTTGACTCACATTTGGGGGCACAATTCATCATGGCTGCTGTACCTTGATGTAGCTGATCACATGGTATCCGCAGTCAGGAATCAGAAAGCTATGAATGCTGGTCCTCAGCTAACATTTTTCTTCTTATTCAATTCAAGACCATCATAGAATGGTACTGTCAAAGGTGGGTCTTTCCACCTCTATTAACTTTATATAGACAATCCCTAACAGGCATATCCAGAGACTTGTCTCTAGGGTAATTCTAGAGCACATCAAGTTGACAATCAGTATGAACCATCGCAGGAAGATATTTGGTTTTGAGAAAGGGTCTATGTAGCCCAGCCTGGCCTGAAACACATGATGTAGCCCATCCTGGTCTCACTTCATGGTAATACCCTTGTCTTAGTCTTCCTAGTGCTAGAATTATAGGCATGGCCACCACACCAGGCTCTAATAAATTGGTTTAAGTGTACCATGAACTACATTTCAGAAGGTTCACATTGCTCCATCGTCTAAGACTCTCAGCATCAGCAGTCTTTTTGGACAACTTTTTCTCCTGAGAATTCATCTATTTGTGATTCTATGAATCATTTGCATTCTGTGATCTAAAAGAAAAACCAAAACAAAACAAAACAAAACAAAAAAAAACCAGTAAATAGGGCTTAGTTGAAACAAATTAACTAGAGACTGTAACCCTTCTGTGGGTCTAACTGGTTTTTTAAATAATTTCTATAGAACTTAAAGTGTGTCTTTATAAATATTCAAAAGGAAATTGGAAGTCCTTGCCAAGTATAGTTCACAATGAGTATGTTAAGTGGTTAAACAATGTGCCCCAGAGTTACTAAAAGTAAACAAGGCAGGGGCTTTTATTTATGCTTGTTTGTTTTGTTTTAAATTTTGGTCATTTTAGAAACAAAGATTGAAATAAGGACTTCAGTTGGGAAATTTTTCCAATATGCTAGGAACCAAGAGATTATATCAGGAAGAAAAGGTACCCACTAAAGTATATGCTCTTTGGCCAGCTTCTGAAGTGGGTAGTTAGAGCTTCAGTCAGGGAAATGAAAGACAAGACACAAATACCCTGCTGAAAAAAAATAAGGGAACAGATATGATACAAACAGCCACACCCAAAAGCCATTGGCTGGATGTTTTCAACTTCTAAGTTGATCATGTTTGCTTCTCACTCTGGCAGGACTACCTGGGGGAAAGACAGAAAAACTACTATGCACAGAGGTAGACACTGCTCTACCTATATGGATAGGATGCTGCAGTGACTCAGACACATAGTCAGACTCTTAAATTGTGGAGAGAAACATCTAAACTTGCATCTAAGTGAATTATTCTCTTACTCGAAAAAAATAACAAAATAATGCCTACATCCTTCAGCCATACACACAGTGAGTTAGACAGGACTCAGCTCTCTGGTGAGGAAGAAGGTGCTAGCACTCAGCAAACAAAAGCTTTCCCCACAATTAGCCAAAACTAAATCAAAAACAACAAGGACAAAAACAAATGGGCACCTGGAGATTTACAAAGCCCATCAAAAGCATTTGGCAAAACAGAAAGAAACATAAATTGATAAAGACTCAACTTAAAGTGAACAGTGATTAATCACAGAAGCTATGGCTGGAGAAAAAAATCAGAGGGACAGAATGGCAGAGGGCATGTGATCAGAGAAGAGATGCAAGGGTGGCCATGCCTCCACAAGATCCTTGGTCCAGCAGATGCAAAACTACCTCTAAGCTTTTCACACAAGAGGATATGGTTGTCAGTTGGGATCAGAAAGGGGCAACACAAAAATGGTGCTTTGGAATGTTAAGTACTTTGAAACAAAAGACATTCCAAGGCCTCAGAAGCAACCTCAGCATCAGGATCTCTTTTACCATGCCCTATCCTCCTGGCTTGGCTCATTCTCACTGTAAAGCAGTAACAGAAACCACACTCTTCCCCAAAGCAGAATTTGGAAACTTAGAACCCTCTTCCCATAAAAAACAAAGCCAGTCATTAAAACTATTACCATCATTGTGACCTTCACCCACCTGTCTCAAAGCTGCTCCTGAAGAAACTTTTTCATCTGCCCTTGTCCATTAGTGGGTTAAGAGACCCTTCCTTCAGAGGATTTGAGGCCCAACCCTAAGAGGAACAAATGATATGCCTCAGTGATCCGAAGTCTTTGAACAAAGAGGCCCTGTTTCATTGGCACAGTCTCTTCAACCTAGACCCTGCTCATTCTGATTATACCTCTGCATAGCTATTCTTGTTTTACTGAATGTATTAACAGGCAGGCTTTCCCCTGTGTGCTTAAGTTTGAATTCTGGAGGCTACCACATCTACTTATTGTGTCTTTTACCTTTTTAACCTGCTCCTTTGTCAAAGCAACTTTTGCTGTAACCTTTATGATGAGTAGACAGCAGACCTCCCTCTCTCTTCTCCAATATCAATATTAGAGCATCTCTTTCTACCTAATCATGTGTTGGTTATCTTTTCACAGGGAAAGATGGATTTTGCTCAAGTAATTTTTCTGTTAGCATTAGACTAGAAAATCCTGAAGTTAACAATATACCCAGGTATTGCTGTATTAAGATACTGAGTCTTTGAGAACACAATGTCAAGAGTCTAGCACCCAGAAGGTACAAACCTTGAAAGTACCTTCTGCACGCACACACACACACACACACACACACACACACACACACACACAGTTCTGCTGGGCATGCTGGCTTCACATCACAAAGGTTTCCTGAACAGCAGGAATTTTAATTAAATGGGAGAAATCTAATTTGGCCTAAATTGGCTTGCAACAAAAGGTGTTAAGAGGAGCAGAAATTGTTCGGCGACACGGGTGTTTTTGGAAGTGATGGGCTAAATCCATTGACAACTGTAATGAAAAGTGATGTTGAAAATATGAAGGTGTAGAACATGTTGGAAATTGTGTAGATTCTCCTATGTATATTTTGATAGCAGAAGATAACATAGTATAAACATCCATTCCTGGAGATAATTTCCCTGAAGCAAAATCAGATACCAAAGGTTGATCCCGGATAACCCTTCAAAGAAAATATACGTATAAGCCTATCAATTGTTTAGACCAAATGTCAAAACTTGAACAGACAATGGTGTGTATGGGCTTCTTTTTCCGAGCCATGGGGATTGCTAGACTAATAAAAGAATCTTTGCCAGGAGGGAGGAAAGAATGACTAAATACAAATAGATAAGTCATGCAAAGAGAGAAGGTGGGAGATCTGAGAACCAGCAGTGGAGCTGATGAAGTTCTGCCCCTCAACCAAGACTTAGCAATAGAGAAAGTAAAACTCCAAGAAAAGGACAGGTGACTTTGGTAGCACAGGGGAACCAGGGAGGATAGCCGTTGCAACAGAGCTGAAATTTAAAAGTAACATCAAAATAGCAATTAAAAAGAAATTTAAGTCATTGTGGGACACAGCTGTTGCAGGTATAGGATTCTTGGCATGAAGGGAAGTAAATAGAAAGATCACACAAAGAGACATGACCATGGAGGTCTGGCTGTTGGATGGTTCATCTGCACAGACGCTTCCTACGGTGACTGAAGGAATTGAAGTGGAGACAAAGGGGTTTGGAAAATGAATGGCTAGAATTTTCTGTGTATACAGGGTAAAAAAAGGTCTGTAGTTAAAAAATAAAAGACAATGAGTAGTAAAGAACAGTATGGGTAGCTATCACTACTCTCAGCAGCAATGGGGTTTTTATGCCCACAACTACAAAAGAATCATGATCTAGAAGCAGAAAAAAATCTATGCTTGGGTCCCCTGAGTCTTGAAATACGAGAGAAACCCAGTCTTTGGTCAAAGAGGATGCAAGCACCCTTTCAGGAGCCATTGCTGTGGAGGAGAAACGGTACTCCTCAGTGTGCTCTGTGTGGACTCCCTTGAATGTTAGAGGTGAGCACCAAGTAACAGATTTCATGATTGTGTAAGTCTGAGACACACTGCACCATGTTGCCCTCTCCATGAAGACCATACTGCAAACTAAAGTATTAGGAATGTTCTGTGGTAGATGCACACTACCCTAACTGTTTTATATGTTTTTGACCACTGAACCATTGTCCTGAGAGATACCTAGCAACACATGCTAAACAGGCATCCTATATATTCTGGTTAATGTTTGTCAACTTGACCCAAACTAGAGTCACCTGGGAAGAGAGAAGCTCAGTGGAGGAATGGCCTCTATCAGACTGACCTGTGGACATGTCTATGGGGTGTTTTCATGATTGATGTATAATATGGGATGTTGTTACCCCTGGGCAGGGGCTCAACAGGCTGAACAATTCATTGAGATCAAGCCACTAAGAAGCACTCCTGTCCAGCTTCCTGTCTTGAGCTCCTTCCCTGGCTTCTCTTCATGATGGATATCATTTTAAAATGTCAGATGAAGCAAACCCTTTCCTACTCAAATTGCTCTTGGTCGGTGTTTTATCACGGCAATAAGGCATCAAACTAAGACCCTATAGCATACGGAAACATGGAGTTAAGGTAATAAGAAAAAAGGAAGCCTTCATGGAAAGGTAAACAGATTGAAGACAGGAAGGCCTGTATGGAATGCAAGTCAGCTTGGCTGGATTTGAACTCAGCTCAGACACGTCAAGGCTCTTTAACCTTGAATGAGCCATTTTACCATGTTATGTACCTTTCTATGGAAGAAAGAGGAGGGTGGAAGCCAGGAGCTATGGGACAAGGCTATGATAGAAATTTGATTCATGAACACACAACAGCTTAGAAAAATGCTTAGCATGTGGCATGTGTCCCTCCAGATAAGAGATGCTATTATGGAGTCTATCTGCAGCAGCAGTTATTCTGAATGACAAACTGTTTCCAAGCAGGAAGAGCTACTAGGGAGGAGCAACTGTGGCTGCAAAGAGAGGATGCAGGAGGCCTGGCTCTCAGATGGATCTGAACTGTGTAGAAACCCAGATCCAAAGTGCTGGGCTCCAGAAACATAACTAAAAATCTTGCCTGCCTGCATAGTCTAAGGGCTCACAGTATAACTGTTTCATACTCACTGCTACATGAACTGTCAAAGACAAGAGAGATACTTCCCAATGCTCTGATCATGGAAACTTCCTCCCACATGAAGCTTCTGTACATTTTCTTTGCCCTTTAGTATAGAAAGATCTTTAGTGATCTTTCATCTGAAGTACAGGTAGCTCTCCCCCATCCTCCATACTACCTCTTTCTCTTTCCACAGCCAAGAGCTGGTCTATCCCTAATAGTCTAATAGTTGGGTGAATGGCCTTCTTCAGAATAGTAAAAGACAACTCTGTGTGTGTGTGTGTGTGTGTGTGTGTGTGTGTGTGTGTGTGTATGCATGCACATGTGTAATGTATGTGGGCATTATATGTGTGTGCCCACTTGTGTATATAAATACAGAACCCATGCCCTAGCATACATATGAAGGGCCTGGTCATATACCTTGTTTGAGAGAGGATCCTTTTGTTGTTTCTCTGTTGTGTATGGCAGACTAGCATGCTACGAGCTTCTGGAGACTCTCCTGTCTCTACTCTCTCTCTCCCTGTAGACGTGTGACAATTACAGAGGCCTAAGCTCTGCATCTATTTCATGGGTTCTGAACTCAGGTCCTCATGCTTGTATAGCAAGTGGTTTTACCTACTGAGCCATCTCTCTATCCCTTCAGCCTACTTTGTAATAAGGAAAGCAAGTGATAGACACAGAGATATTCCTAATCAGTCTCTCTTCAGACATTTAATGGTCATTTTTCCTGTTCATTTATTATATTTTCACAAGGTATTATTGTCCTCAGTTTAGCTGAGAGTTTTGAATTGAGAATATTGCACTGTGTCCACACCTCAAATCCAATAAGACAGAGCATGCTTTCCCTACCTTCTGAATGAGAATGAAGGCAAGTAGAGAAGGCTGCTGTGGGTCAGAGTCAAGGTGGCCTGCCCAGTTAGAGACATGGCACTGGAGAAGAAGTAGGCTAGTCACATATTTATTGTTCAGGACTAAACCTGAGAAAGCATGGTGAAGTGGATATTTGAGGGAAAATTCAGATTAAAAAAGATTCCTTGCTGAGTGTCGTAATCCATGTGGAACTTTGGCAGAATCTCCCACCTCCCTGTTGGTTGCATGTAACAACCGTATGTCTGTGGGCAGGCCTATGATGGTGAGGTAATACCTGACTTCAGTATTTCTTTATGGATCAGGACATCTGAAATGGAATAATCTGTGTTTGTGGAAACAGTCAGGGGACTATTTACTTACTGTGTTAACAAAACTGATCACAATAAAAGTGCTTGTTCACTTGGTGATCTGATGTTTAACACCTGCCAGGCAGCTTATTGAACCACTAATTACCTTTTATTTGGTATTGATGGAGTAGACCATCAATCCTAGGCTTACCAGCCTTTGTACTTGGGTTTATTCTTAGAGTGAATAGGAAACCACAATGAGGAGAGGAGGAAGATGTGGAAGAGGAGTTAAAGAGAATTTAAGAGATGGGAAAAAAAGATGCTTAGGACTATGAAAGAGAAAAAAATTTGTCTTTTGTCAACTAAGCAAGAGTCATCCCTGGCACTCACATAATGAAACAGAATGGTAAGAGAAAAACATAGTAAATTTACCAATATTGTGTTTACCACACAGGAATTTTAGAAATGAAGACATAAAGACTCGGGGGAAACTTCTTGATATAGATACTGTTGCAAAAGAAAGATGGGTTAACAAAAGACACAGTTAATTTTGAGAGAATTTAGCAAGGTTGTAGCTTGGTCTGTGTGCCTATTTTATTCCACAGTCCCCCTGAGAGGGAGGAGGGAAGCCCTTGGGACAAAAGTAGCTTTTTAAAAAAGGTGAAATTTGCAAGATGTGGGAAATCCAGAAAGCTAGCAGACTCCAGAGGTCCCCAGCAGAGCTTATGCAAGCAGAAAATGGTTACTGGAGAGGGGGAGATATTAGTGAGGCTGTATCATGGGCAGAATGATGCTGAGATGCAGTATTCATGAGGCGTCACCGATGATGGGAGTGGCTTTGATGATGCAGATGTCTCTGAATCATCCAGTGCCCTAAGTAACCCTAATAAACCCACTGGTTCCAAAGAGGAAACCTGGAAAGAGGAAAACATTTGAAACGTAAATAAAGTATCAAAAATATTTTAAAAAACAAACAAACAAACAAAAAAAGCCCACTGGTTCCCTAATCTGAACTTGAATGGAATTGTTTCTTCACTCTGCTGTCAGTACCCTTTCTGGATGGGAAAGCACAATTGTTCAGTTCTCCTCAGGACAAGAATCACAGCAGTTTGTTCAGATTCTCCTTGGTCTCCTGTATGACACTGCTTCTCTTCAGGTGGGGGCAGGATACCTGTCATATGTGATCAAGAGAGAATAAGAGAAGGGTCTGAGAGTAAACTTCCTAAAAATCCCTGGGCCTGCTGAGGAGCCACATTTGGAATGAACAAATTTGGATCCCTAGTAAGAATAAGACCCAGATATTTGGACATGTCTTCCCTAGTCAATTTCTCTCCTTGGTATTATAGAGAAAGTCAAATCAGGACTTTGAGGCCTGTACATGTCATTTTTCCCTTTGATAGATGTCTCTCAATTTTGAGCACAAAATATACAAAGCAGTAGAGATCTCATTTTGCTTTAAAAGCTAATGCAACACTTCCAACAACCTTTGCCTTGCAGTCTCCTTACCACCACTTTGCAAGTAAATGCTCTGTTGATGGACTGGGGCCAAAATGACATGACCAAGATTTTTACAGATCAAGGCTTTAAGAGAAACTTAATACCAGTTTTTTTCAGCTTGTGGGTTCAGTTGCTCTGTGGATACACCAACAAGAGGCTGAATGTGAGCCTTTCTGAGTTCCTTCTTCCATCTCACCAAGAGCCACACAACTCACATCTGTAATATCAACTGCGGTTCTATACTGTTCTATTGCCAAAGGCTTCCATTGCTAAAAAAAAAAATCAAAGTTTTGAAACCATAACAATACACTAGGCTGGAAAGATTAGAAAGTGCTTCTCTTCATAAAGTTGCTGTCAAGGGAAAGCAGTTGCCATCATCCTCAATGAAGTTAAAATATATTGAATTTCTAGACTAGCCTACTTGGTGTATTTGAAACCCTTATTTCAAATTAAAGGTGGGTAGATTCTGGGAAATGGCACATATAGTCATCTTATGGCTTCCATTCAAATGTGTAAAGACAAACAAAAGTACTCACATAGCCCACATATGCAATTACATATACATAAAACATTCTGGAAAACTCATTTTTAAATTGTAATTTCAAGAGTATCTTTTGTTTATTAAGTAACTAAATATATAAATTTTTTTCTTTTGTTACCTTTTATATCATATTTATAATGTCTAATCTTGATTGTCAACTTGTTAGGATCTAGCACCAATCAGGATACATGCCTCTGGATAGGTTGTAAGGAAATTTCTAGGAAGGACTACATGAGAGAAATTCCTTCTCTAGAGGAAGCACATCTTCCAGCATGTGGTCTAGATACAAAGAAGTCTGGAGAAACAGCAACATTTCTTGCCTGCTTGCCTTCACTTCTTGTTGATAACAGTGTCCTTCCTACTTCTCCTGCTACTGCCATCTTTCAGTGACATCATATTCCAGTTCCTCTGGCTTTCCAAGATGAACAGATGATCAGTGACTCTCTTGGGAACTTCCTGAAACTTCAGCATCAGATTGTGTTCAAATACCTGAGGCTGTAGGGGAGTTTCACATTCAATCCATGACTATATAATACACACCTCTTCGATACCCTAACTCCAAGAATACTCATGTATTTTCTTCTAATGCTTTTTATTTTTGTATTTAAATGTTTAATGTGCTATATAAGTTCCAAATGGAACAAAGCACAGATATAAATTTTCCTCCAGAATGGGCAATATTCATAATAAGCCATTGAATAATTCTTCCTCTTCATACAAATTTTAAATGCTATGCTTATCCTTATGTTACATTCTCATAAATGCCAGGGGTTGGATTTCACTCCTGTCCTAGCCAATTTGTATACTTCCAAACAGTATCAGGCTACTTGAAATTTTTCATTTTTATTCGTTGATAGTTATATTTTATACTGTTTATATTTCTTTCTCTTTGTGTTATATGCTTATTTTTATTATCTTTCACATTAAACTTAAAGAATCTTAGATATCATCTCTTTCAAGAACATCATTCAAGTCTTACTTTCTTTAACTCATTAATTCATTTAACAAGTGTTAATTGATCACTTACTATAAATGAAGGAACAAAGGTTAATGAAGAGTAAGGATTGAGAAAGCAAACAAATACAGCTGCACCTTCAGGCTTAGCCAGAGATGGAAGACTATCCTCTATCTAAAAAGAATAAAACCCATATCCACTTAAAAATAATAATAAATAAAAGAAGAGAAAAATGAGGAAAGGTGGGGAGTTTATTGTTTAAACCTTTGCCATATTCCTTTATCCTTATTCATTTTGTATTATTAAGAACAGTCTCAGAAGCTTTGTTCATTTCTTTGGATAATTTTGCTTTATTTCTTCATTATTACTTTCCTAAGTCAGGTCTGAAATTGAGTGATGATTATAATTATCACCCATTTCACATTCATGAGAACTCTTTGAAGTTTTACCAGGATGGATTATGCTGGACATTCTACACCAAAGAGAGAGGTAGAGGGAGGAGGAGAAGGAAGGAGAGAGAAGGAATAAGAGAAAAAGGAGGAGGAAGAGGAGAAGGAGGAAAAGAAAAGAAGAAAAGGAGGAGTTAGTTGTAGAAGAAGAAGAAGAATACAAATAAATTTCCTAAGGAAATTTAAGTAACCAAAGCTAACTCACGAGATGTTGGTCCAGGAACATCTGAACAATATGATCTTGTTTTTTCACCGTTCTTTGTATCTGGGATTATATCTTTTATCATCTCTAGTGTTTATGTGTGTGCTTTTACTGTTTTTTTCTTCATGAGACTTCCAAAAAATATGCTACTTTTATGGGTCTTTCCAAAGAACCATCCCATAAACATTCCTATCACCACTGCCTATCTCTTCTCATTGAATAATTTCTACTTTTATCTTTAACATTCCTTGATTTGTTCTACTTTCTACAAGATTATAAGTGAGAAAAAGTGCAATCCTTTTGTGCCTTCTGTTATTATGTTTCTAATCCCATTGCTAATAATCAAATTTCACAGGATGCTTGGGGTCATGGTCAAGAATGTAGATTCTGGTGTGTACCAGTGGTCCAGTTTTACCACTCAGCTCTGCCCTGAACAACTGTGTATTATGGTTACACAGTTCCACATCTGCAAAATGAAGATGATGATGATTATTATAAAGCATCTCCCAGGGTTAGTAGGAAGATTACTTGAACAAAGATCTGTAAAGCTCTTGAAGCAGGGTTTGGCACACAGTCACTCCTATGTAATACATGAATAAATTACATTGATGCAGTGCTTGATTCTTTACAAAGCTTTTCACATTAATTTTCTCCCTTAGAGAGCAAGACAATCCCATGAGGCAAGCAGTCTTCATCATAACTATATGTAAGATAAACCCTAACTCTAAGCAGATTTAAATTAGTGAGCAGGAGAGCCAGGTCTTAGGGCTCTGTGATCAAGACATTGATTTAAGGCCAAGTGAACTCTTATGCTCTCTTATGCTCAGGACACTTGGGGGGGTCAATGTCGAGAAGTACGTGTCTGGCTCAAGTCCAGGCATTGGCAACAGTAGCAGTCTAGGAGTTTCTCCCTGGGACTGGACTGCAATCTCCCCAACACTAGGACTAACAGCTCTGTCAACCGCTGTGGGGCTACCTGGTTCTGCCCAAGTACCGGCAGCTATCCCAGGAAGCCATAGAGGGAGATCTTGTCTAAGTGCAGGAAATGTGGGTTTCTGTTTTGCTCCTGCTTGGATTTTATTTAGTGAGCCTGAGATGGATAATTTACTCCTCCAATCTTAATTTTCTATAACAGTAAAGAGGAAAGCTAATTTGTGCCCAGCCTCCTTTATAAATGCACTACAAAATTTAAAGGAGTCTGGTGTTGGTATCCAACCTGCGGCCTGTGGCCACATATGTTTCAGTAGAGCTATGAATTTGACTCAGTATATTTGTGTATGGCAATGATGATGTCACATTCCAATGTCATCAACATTGTTTTTCACACAAGTGACATATCATATACAGAGCTGATATCCATATCAGAAATGTCTTTGCTTACCCAGCTCAAGAATGAAATGTAACATGGAAGCAGCTTGCAAGCTTTCCAATGGGCCCCACATTGTATGCCTAGGAAGCTTCTCAACTCTTGCTCAGACTGGGAGCATTGACATTCTCATGTGAGAAAAAAAAGAAAAAAACTTCTAACCATACAAACAGAAACACAACTTCTAAATGTCTTCTACTTGTTGATAAACTGTATGTAAAACACAACAGAATTTTCCATGGACAACTTTCAATGGAACACCTGCAAAACTAAACCAGAGAGGCTAGGTGTCTAGCTCAATGGTAGAGAGCTTACCTAATATGGACAAGGTCCAAGACTCAACTCTTAGCATCACAAGGAAAGAAAAACCAATTAGCTGTGTAAGGGGCTAGGGATAAGTCACTGTGGGCAAGACTGCTTACCATCCAAGCATTAGGATCTAAGTTTAAATCCCAGAGACCTACAAAAGAATGAGGCTGTATGTATGCCTATAAGTTCAACATTGTGAAGGGGGGAAAGAAATGAAGATCCCTAGACTTGATGGCTGACAGCCTAGTTCCAAGTTCAATGAGGGACCCTGTCTCTAAGGAATAATGTGGAAAGTAACAGAGCAGAATGACTGACATCTTCTTCTGGCTTCCACCTGCCCACAGAGGTATGCATACACTTGCGTGCACACACACACACACACACACACACACACACACACACAACCACAAAAGCTAAACAGGAAAGATAAGGAACCAAAACTTCCCCTAGCTTTTCTTTGTTGTTTCAAGAGTATAAGACACCTGGAGAAAATTAAATTGAGTGGGGAAAGAGATTAATCCACATCTGTTCATCTGCTACCCACTACCAGAACCATGCCCATTGATATTTATGTCTCTGGATTCTGGGAATTGTCCACTGTCATTCTCTGACATTTTTATCTTATTATATTTTGGCCTTTATTCTTGTAACATGGGCTGAATTTGTTTATTAACTAGCTTATATTTTCTAGATGAACAATTAGTTTGACTTTCATAAAATTACAGAATAAAAATGGAAGAAGATGTATAGGTCACAAGTGTAAAAATGGCTGGTGAGTGTGGGAGGCAGTGCCCTGATTTCTGATTTCTATTCCAAGTAGAATCTGCTTCCTGCTCAAATTAGTGAACATGGAGTTCAGAATATTTTTTCCCTTTGCAAACACACACAGAGAGAGAGAGAGAGAGAGAGAGAGAGAGAGAGAGAGAGAGAGAGAGAGAGAGAGAGAAAGGAAGAGAAAAGGAGAGAGATTTTCCTGAGAGCTGAAAGGTTTTTACTTTTGTTGTTTTATTCTCTTGCTGTGAGGGAGGCCGGGAATGGTGGGGAGGGAAAAGATGAGGTAAGGAAAATGAAGAAATGCATGTTCAAAGGGTTTGTTGGAGAGGGTCCAGGCTAGACTTGCCATTTGAGGAGAGAATGCCATTGCCCTCCGGCTGCTCATGAATTTACCCATGCCATCTCAGGCCATCAAAATAACCCCAGGGTAGCTTCCCCAAAGCTCCTATGAGATAGGATAGTGTTAACCACATTCAATATACATCTTTAAGGAAGTTATTGTCTACCCCAATTGCTCTGCCCTCAACAGACCATCTCAGAGCCATACATCCACTTGGAGGCCAGAAGGTGGAAAGGAATGAATGTCAATTTGATATCGACTGTTAGATGCATATCTATACACATACCCCAGATGATCCAAGGAAAATAAAAACAAAACACCTCATCTAACCCACTAGAAAACAAAAATTTGTCCTGTTTTTTTTTCCTACTTTATTTACATTACAAATGTTTCCCTCTTTCCAGATCTTCCCTTTGGAACCTCCTCATTTCCTCCCCCCTCCCCCTGGCACTATGGGGGTATTCTCCCACCCACCCAACCACCCACTCTCATCTTCCCTCCTTGGCATTCTCCTCTACTGGGGGATCTAACACCCTCAGGCCCAAGGGCCTCTCCTCCCCCTGATGGATAACAAGACCCTCCTCTGCCACATTTGTGGCCAGCACCATGGGTCCCTCCATGTGTATTTTTTGGTTGGTTGATCAGTCTCCAGGAGTATGGGTGGGGAGGGGTCAGGCCAGTTGTCACTGTTGCTGCCTCCCTGGGGATGCAAACTCCCCCAGCTCCTTCAGTCCCTTCTCCAAGTCCTCCATCTGGGACCTCACACACAGCCCTGCTGTTGCTACTAAGTGACTCTTGGGTATTTCAAACTTTTGGGCTAATAACCACTTAACAGTGAGTACATACCATGTTATTTCTTTTGTAACTGCGTTACCTCGCTCAGGATGATATTTTCAAGTTCCATACATTTGTCTGCGAATTTCATGAAGTCATTGTTTTTAATAGCTGAGTAGTATTCCATTGTGTAAATGTACCACATTTTCTGTGTCCATTCCTCTTTGGAGGGACATTTAGGTTGATTCCAGCTTCTGGCTATTCTAAATATGGCTGCTAGGAACATAGTGAAACATGTGTCTTTATTACATGTTGGAGCATCTTCTGGGTATATGCCCAGGAGTGGAATAGCTGGGTCTTCAGGTAGTATTATGTTCATTTTTCAGAGGGTCAGCCAAACTGATTTCCAGAGAGGTTGTATCAGTCTGCATTCCCACCAGCAATCGAGGAGTGTTCCTCTTTCTCCACATCCTTGCCAACATCTGCTGTCACTTGAGTTTTTGATCTTAGCCATTCTGACTGGTGTGAGGTGAAATCTCAGGGCTGTTTTGATTTGCATTTCCCTGATGATTAAGGATGTTGAACATTTCTTTAGGTGCTTATCAGCCATTCGAGTTTCCTCAGTTGAGAATTCTCTGTTTAGCTCTCTTCCCCATTTTTTGATAGGATTATTTGGATCTCTGGAGTCTAGCTTCTTGAGATCTTTGTATACATTGGATATTAGCCCTCTATCAGACGTAGGATTGATAAAGATCTTTTCCCAATCTGTAGGTTGCTGTTTTGTCCTATTTACAGTGTCCTTTGCCTTACAGAAGCTTTGTAATTTTATGAGGTCCCATCTGTAGATTCTTGATCTTAGAGCACAAGCCATTGGTGTTCTGTTCAAGAACATTTCCCCTGTGCCCAAGTGGGGAAGAGACTCTTCCCCACTTTCTCTTCTATTAGATTCAGTGTATCTGGTTTTATGTGAAGGTTCTTGATCCACTTAGACTTGAGCTTTGTACAGGGAGATAGGAATGGATCAATTCACAATCTTCTACATGTAGATCGACAGTTGAACCAGCACCATTTGTTGAAGATGCTATCTTTTTTTCACTGTATGGTTTTAGCTCCTTTGTCGAAGATCAAGTGACCATAAGTATGTGCGTTCATTTCTGGGTCTTTGATTCTATTCCATTGATCTACCTGCCTGTCACTGTACCAATACCATGCATTTTTTATCACTACTGCTCTGTAGTACAGCTTGAGGTCAGGGAGGCTGATTCCCCCAGAAGTCCTTTTATTGTTGAGAATAGTTTTTGCTATCCTGGGTTTTTTGTTAATCCATATGAATTTGAGAATTGCTCTTTCTAGGTCTATGAAGAATTGAGTTGGGATTTTGATGGGGATAGCATTGAATCTGTATATTGCTTTCAGCAGGATGGCCATTTTAACTGTATTAATCCTGATGATCTAAGAGCATGGGAGATCTTTCCATCTTCTGAGGTCTTCTTTGGTTTCTTTCTTCAGAGACTTGAAGTTCTTGTCATACAGATCTTTCACTTGCTTGGTTAGAGTCACACCAAGATATTTTATATTGTTTGTGACAATTGTGAAGGGTGTTATTTCCCTAATTTCTTTCTCAGCCTGCTTATCCTTCGAGTATAGGAAGGCCACTGATTTGCTTGAGTTAATTTTGTATCTAGTCACTTTGCTGAAGTTGATTATCAGCTGTAGCAGATCTCTGGTGGAGTTTTTCGGGTCACTTAAGTATACCATCATATCATCTGCAAATAGTGATATTTTGATTTCTTCCTTTCCAATTTGTATCCCTTTGATTTCCTTTTGTTGCCTGACTGCTCTAGCTAGAACTTCAAGTACTATATTGAATAGGTAGGGAGAGAGAGGGCAGCCTTGTCTAGTCCTTGATTTTAGTGGGATTGCTTCGAGTTTCTCTCCATTTAGTTTGATGTTGGCCACTGGTTTGCTGTATATTGCTTTTACTATGTTTAAGTATGCTCCTTGAATTCCTGATCTTTCCAAGACTTTTATCATGAAGGGATGTTGAACTTTGTCAAATGCTTTTTCAGCATCTAACAAAATGACCATGTGGTTTTTTTCTTTGAGTTTCTTTATGTAGTGGATTATGTTGATGGATTTCCGGGTATTGAGCCATCCCTGCATCCCTGGGATGAAGCCTACTTGATCATGGTGAATGATCATTGTGATGTGTTCTTGGATTCGGTTTGCAAGAATTTTATTGAGTATTTTTGCATCGATATTCATAAGGGAAATTGGTCTAAAATTTTCTTTTATTGTTGGGTCTTTGTGGGGCTTTGGTATCAGTGTAACTGTGGCCTCATAGAATGAATTGGGTAGTATTCCTTCCGTTTCTATTTTGTGGAATAGACTGAAGAGTATTGGTATTAGGTCTTCTTTGAAGGTCTGATAGAATTCTGCACTGAACCCATCTGGTCCTGGGCTATTTTTGGTTGGGAGACTGTAAATGACTGCTTCTATTTCTTTGGGGGTTATGGGACTGTTTAGATGGTTTATCTGATCCTGATTTAACTTTGGTAATTGGTATCTGTCTAGAAACTTGTCTATTTCCTCCAGATTTTCCAATTTTGTTGCATATAGGCTTTTGTAGTAGGATCTGATGATTTTTTTAATTTCCTCAGAGTCTGTTGTTATATCTCCGTTTCATTTCTAATTTTGTTAATTTGGATACTGTCTCTGTGCCCTCTGGTTAGTCTGGCTAAGGGTTTATCTATCTTGTTGACTTTCTCAATGAACCAGCTCTTGGTTTTGTTGATTCTTTGTATAATTCTTTTAGTTTCTGCTTGGTTGATTTCAGCCCTTAATGTGATTATTTCCTGCCTTCTACTCCTCTTGGGTGTATTAGCTTCTTTTTGTTCTAGAACTTTCAGATGTGCTATTAAGCTGTTAGTGTATGATCTCTCCAGT
The DNA here is from genome assembly GCA_019843965.1 of Rhynchomys soricoides. NCBI lineage: Eukaryota > Metazoa > Chordata > Mammalia > Rodentia > Muridae > Rhynchomys > Rhynchomys soricoides. The sequence goes on from JADRCH010000198.1 coordinate 3,826,362, forward strand.
TTCTTTTTGGAGGCATTCAGAGCTATGAGTTTTCCTCTAAACACTGCTTTCATTGTGTCCCATAGGTTTGGGTAACTTGTACTTTCATTTTCATTAAATTCTATGAAGTCTTTAATTTCCTTCTTTATTTCTTCCTTGACCAAGTTATCATTGAACAGAGCGTTGTTCAGCTTCCATATGTATGTGGGCTTTCTGATGTTGTTGTTGCCATTGAAGGCCAACCTTAATCCGTAGTGGTCTGATAGGAAGCATGGGATTATTTCAGTCTTCTTATATCTGTTGAGGTTTGTTTTGTGACCAATTATATGATCAATTTTGGAGAATGTACCATGAGGTGCTGAGAAGAAGGTATATTCTTTTGATTTAGAATGAAATGTTCTATAGATATCTGTTAAACCCATTTGGTTCATAGCATCTGTTAGTTTCACTGTGTCTCTGTTTAGTTTAAGTTTCCAAGATCTGTCCATTGTTGATAGTGGGGTGTTGAAGTCTCCCACTATTGTTGTATGAGGTTCAATGTGTGCTTTGAGCTTCAGTAGAGTTTCTTTTATGAAAGTGGGAGCTCTTGCATTCGGGGCATAGATGTTCACAATTGAGAGTTCTTCTTGGTAGATTTTTCCTTTGATGAGTATGAAGTGTCCTTCCTCATCCTTTTTGATGACTTTTGGTTGAAGGTTGATTTTATCCGATATTGAATGGCTACTCCAGCCTGTTTCTTGGGGCCATTTGCCTGGAAAATTGTTTTCCAGCCCTTCACTCTGAGGTAGTGTTTGTCTTTAACATGGAGGTGCGTTTCCTGGATGCAGCAAAATGCTGGGTCCTATTTATGGATCCAGTCTGTCAGTCTATGTGTTTTTATTGGGGAGTTGAGACCATTGATGTTAAGAGATATTAAAGAATAGTGATTGTTGTTTCCTGTTATTTTTGATGTTGTTTATGTGCCTATCTTCTTTTGAGTTTGTTGAAAGATTACTTTCCTGTTTTTTCTTGCGTGTAGTTTCCCTCCTTGAGTTGGCATTTTCCATGTATTATTCTTTGTAGGGCTGGGCATGTGGAAACATACTGTGCAAATTTGGATTTGTCATAGAATATTTTGGTTTCACCATCTATGATTATTGAGAGTTTTGCTGGGTATAGCAGCCTGGGCTGGCATTTGTGTTCTCTTAGAGTCTGTATGAGATCTGCCCAGGATCTTCTAACTTTCATAGTCTCTGGTGAGAAGTCTGGTGTAATTCTGATAGGTCTGCCTTTATATCTTACTTGCCCTTTTCCCCTTACTGCTTTTAATATTCTTTCCTTGTTTTGTGTATTTGGTGTTTTGACTATAATGTGACGGGAGGAATTTCTTTTCTGGTCCAGTCTGTTTGGCATTCTGTAGGCTTCTTGTATATTTATGTTCAGCTCTTTCTTCAGGTTAGGGAAATTTTCTTCTATAATTTTGTTGAAGATATTTACTGGACTTTTAAGTTAGGAATCTTCACTCTCTTCTATACCTATTATCCTCATGTTCTGTCTTCTCATTGCATCCTGGATATCTTGGATGTTTTGGGTTAGGAGTTTTTTGCATTTTGTGTTTTCTTTGATTGTTGAGTCCATGTTTTCTATGGTATCTTCCGCACCTGAGATTCTCTCTTCCATCTCTTGTATTCTGTTGGTGATGCTTGCATCTATGACTCCTGATTTCTTTCCTATGTTCTCTAACTCCAGGGTTGTCTCCCTTTGTGATTTCTTTATTATTTCTATTTCTGTTTTTAATTCCTGAATGGTTTTGTTCATTTGTTTGATTGTGTTTTCCTCTAATTCTGCCCGTTTGATTGTGTTTTCCTGTAATTCTTTAAGGGATTTTTGTGTATCCTCTTTAAGGGTTTCCAGTTTTTTACCTGTGTTCTCTTGTATTTCTTTAAGGGAGTTATTTATTTTCTTCGTAAAATCTTCTATCATCCTCTTGATAAGTGATTTTAAGTCTGAGTCTTCCTTTTCTGGTGTGTTGGGGGATCCAGGGCTGGCTGTGGTGGGTGAGCTGGGTTCTGATGAAGCCAAGTAGTCTTGGTTTCTGTTCCTTGTGTTCTTGCCCTTGCCTTTAGCCATCTGGTTATCTCTGGTGTTAGCTGGTCTTTCTCTCTTTGACTGTGACTCTTTCTCTCTGTGGCTTGTCTTTCCTTCTAGCCCAGATTTCAATATTCCTGGGAGACCAGATCTCTCTCCCAGCTGTTCTTCAGAACCTGTGTCTGGAGCCCTCCTTCTGCTGGCTCAAATGAATGAGTCTTTACAACTAAATAGAGATGGGATAATTGTGATAATGTTGAAGTTCATATACAGTGTAGCCCCTGAATATTTGGATTGAATATGTATGGTCTCTAATGCAGCAGTAAGCAGAGGTGACAATTTGGGGAAGCGATCATGAGGACTTTACCTACAGCAATGAATTAATCTATTGATGGATCAAACTTTAAATGATTATTGAGAGATAATGGAACTGTGGACAGTGGAGCTTCAGTAATGGAAGTGTCACTGATAACATGTTCTGGAAAGATACACTTATCCTAGATCTTCTAATGTCACTCTGTTTGTTTCATGGCTATGATGATGCAAGCAACTCTTTTCTTCCACATGTTTCTGCCCCTAGGATGTTCTGCCCTGCCCTCTTGTCTGGATGAATAGGGCAAACCAATCATGGGCTGAAACTATGAGTGATGATATTTAATTTTTGCCAGGTGTTTATCCCAGCAATAAAAGGTCAAGCAAATAAAATAAGTCTGCAACATTTCAGAAATGCTAGTAAGTAGAGGCCCTGGAATTGGAAGCCCGGTATGCCTGGGCTCTACAACCAATGCCTTTTAAGGTACCTTATTGTCCTCACGTAACCTTGATGAATGCAGAGAGCAGTGTGATCTGGAACTTCAACTCTCATTCTCCAAAGGTCCAGTGAAGAATGGAAATACTTATCTGAGAAAAGAACGTCTCTACCAAACTATACCAAGGCCCTAAGCTGAAAGGATTAATCCAAGGACAAACAGTTGATATACTGTCACTCCAGCACTGCCATTCCTATAACAGACTTTCACATGCCTTTCAACATTCCTTCCCACTGAATATTTTCAGCAACGGTCCATGCATCCCTAAACATAGACCAAAGCAAGATGCTTGATAAATGTTCTTTGATGTCACTAGGCTAATTTCCAGTGCCCTTCCTTCAAATTTGTTTTTATCCATTGCTGTTTTTTAAATCTTATCCTTGTTTTTTGTTTTACAATGTAAAATGAAGCATGAAAGTCTCTATTCTACCCCAGAAGCCATGGCACAAAAGTCCTGATAGACTTCAGGTGTTTCCTATCAGTGTTCTCTATTAAAACTGCCTTCCAGATTAGAAAACATTGTACTAACTACAGCTCATTCAAATGTTGGTGACAGGAAAAGATGCCCTTCTCTGAGATTTAGACAATGACTCTAATAAGTACTGCATTGCATGAGCAAGCTAAAGCAAAGGGTTACAGCATATTTTAGAAGTAAAGAACTGGCTCTGTGCATTGACTTAGAGTCAACATTTTCCTGGGTTCCATATACAGTGAAGACAACCAGGAGACAAGTTGACACATTAAAAATAACTTTTTCTAAGCAGCATCACGTTTGGATTTTGGCCAAGCTCAAGAACTATAAAATAAGGGTTGCTTCTCCCCCTTCCCCCCTTAATGTGAGTTTCACAGCTGGGTATCAGGCTTTTGACAGTTTAGGAAGAATAAGAGGGAAAATTTCATATTGATTTGTTTCAAGTTTACTTTTTAATAATTCTACCAATGCTATAACAGTATAAAGCTCAAATCTCTGCATTTGAAATCCTCACCTGTTTTGGTCTACTCAGGGTTGTTAGTTTCAAACAATAGAAATCAATTCTGATTGACTCAAATATTAAGTAAGAAGTAAATGCATAGGATGGTCAAGGAATGGATCTAATGAGTGAAGAAATAGGCTCAAGAACATGGGCATCATGGGAGAGTTGGCCCCAAGGGTGAGGGAATGAGAACAGGAAAGCTGGCTTTGCCTCTCACCAGATGCAGCACTTGGGAGAGTTGGCCCTGTACCTCATCTGAGCAGTGCTAGATTGCTGGTCCCAGTGTCACGAGCATTGGCAAGCTGTCAGGCTGACCAACTTAGCAATCATCAGGCTTAGATCCAAGCCTTTGAGTTGGCCCATCCCAACATCTACCTCATCAATGAACTGCTAAAAGGGCTGGTCTTTGTCCTCCAGAACCAAAGCTTCAGAATCTCCATGACAGAGGACAGCAACATGATATCCAAGAGAAGTCCCAGTGAGGATCCAGTACTGATAGTGTAGCAGAAGCCAGAGGACTCAAACAGACCAATGACTCACTGCAGTGAACATTTGTAAGTAAAGCTGTTTGTGCAAAAGGGTATACTTCGTGACACACAGTGACATACTGCAGCTTCCATGGTGAGATTGTTTGTGTGTCTGTTTGATTGTTTTCTTTCAGGCAGAGGTTGCAAGGGCAGAGAGTGGATATGAAGGGACAGGGAGATGAGTGGGATTGGGGTGCATATTGTGAAAAATTTATAAAGAATCAATACAAATTAAAAAATAAAGAAATGATTAAGATGTCTGATCACAACCAAGATCCTGTGGCATCCACAAAGACCCTGATCTCCTTCTCAGCATTTTGTACTTCTAGACACAGATGCCTCAGATACTAACATCAGACACCACACCATGAATCTTGTCTGTTTATCCCTATCTCCGCATTATTTTTCATAATCCACTCAAAGGTAATCACACTCAAAATTTGGTTCAAGATCTTTCTGTCAGCGAGTAAAGACAAAAAATAACTGCCCTCTTCTTCGGCTTCTGTTCCAATAGGAAAGTGTTTAAGAGCTGGATAGTCTAGATGATGAAATCCTGTTAAAATGTGCAAATGAATACAAAATAAATATTTCACGTCAATAAGATGTCTCAGTGTCAAGTACCTGTAACTTATTAGTTAATTTCTTCAAGCTAATGCATTATACAGTATATATTATGTAGTATATACATTGAGGCAATGCATTATATATCACATACAATATAAATAATGTTCATATTCTCTTTGAACTCTACATAGCATCTCTAGTGTGATAGATATCATCTCATTAAGTCCAAGAAAGAGAAACCCAATGTTTCACAATCAGCGTTACACAATTTCTAAACTCAAGAGCAGAGATTCAAAGAAAATCTTGAAGCCCACATTAGTTCCACAACCATTGAGCTGCACTTTTTCTCAGTGTGCACTGTTTCCCTGTCTTGCCTCTGGATATATGATTGCTGTTTGTGACACTCAGAGAGTATTTTCTATGTATAAATCAATGCTACTGGCACTGTGGGGCAAGTATAAATATGAGAAAAGCACATACCAGTACTTAACTATAAAGAAACACACGTCAGAGCCCAGGACAAGACAGTCTTCAAATTACTCTAGGAGAGGACTTGCTCTTTCTTCTTTAGTCTATATGTGCTTAGTATGGTAATTGCCCATTATAAGTTCTTAGTAAATGGATGAATAGAAATATCTAGCAGACATTCATTAAGCTCCTACTATGAGACATGCACACTTGCACACCATCTATGAGGTTAATACTATTGTCTGCCTTGTATTTTCCTCCCAAGAACCACATGCAGGTGAGGGCCACAGCTGGAATGCAAATCCTAAAGAAACCCTTGTTGTGTATAGAAGGGCCTTTGGCCTCAGATAGACATGGGATAGCTAGCTATCTCGGTCTAGGCCATCACATTTGCACCTCTTGAGTTCTGTAGAGGGTCAGGCTGTCTTTTCAATAACTCTTACAAGAATAGAAAAACTGTTTTCCCCAGAATTTTATCTTGCCTTCCCACTTACCCTTTTGCTACGAAATGGCGGGAGTAATTCATATATGCACTTCTAAGCTACTGTCTGTAACTAAGGTGAAATAATAAATTGACTGGCTTTATCCCAAGTAATCAGTCAAATTAGATATAGGGACATGTTAAGAGGTAGTGGGAATAAGGCTTAATGGGTCCAGCCCTATGGTAGGAGGCTCAACTTCCCCTAGAGCTAGAGTGTCTGGAGATGGGTATCTAAAGATAAGTTGAGGTTCAATAGTGCTGAAACCGCACCAGGTTCTTGCCCCTAAATATATAGTTTTCCACCTCTATTTACATGTCTATGATCAAATTTATGTTATAGATTAGTCACAATAAGAAAATAACAGTAATAACTAATAGAAAGGACTACGGTAACAGTTTATAATAAGAGCTATATGAACATGCTCTGTGTGTGTGTGTGTGTGCGCGCACGTGTGTGTGTGTGTGTGTGTGTGTGTGTGTGTCCTTCTGCCATGCTTCTCCTTTCTGTGGATGAGAAGATGCAGTACCTATGTGGAATAATGAGGTAAGCCTAGTGGCGTAGGCATGGTGACCTAGGGCCAGCCTAGTTGTACACTAGAAGTTTTGTACAAACCCTGCAACACTGCAACTTTGGTCTGGTAGCCATAAAAGCAACTAAGGGGCTAACAAGTCAGTGGCATTTACAGTAAGGGATAGTTCACATCCTACCCTGCAAAGTAGGAGTGTGTGTGCAGGATGTCATCATGCTGCTTAGACGGGATGCAATGTAAAAGTTAGGGATTATTTACTTCTAAAAGTTTACATTTAAAATCTGTGGACCAAGGTTAACCATGATTAACTAAATTAAGGATTCAGCAGGGAGAGCCTCGTTATGTACACTATAACCTCAATTTTAAAATTCTTACAATATTGCCAATGCTCAGCCAAAGTACAAAAACTACCATGGCAAAGCATCTAGTATTCAACCCAGCATCCCGCACCACGTGTCTTCAACCTACTTTTCCTGCCTCATTCCCAGCCACTGAATGTCCCATGTCCTTGCAGCTTGAAAATAACCATCCTTTTCTATTTAACATGACTCCATCAACTCCATGGGTTTGGTCACCTTGCCCTTGGCCCTAAAGCTTTGCAACACTCAGGAAGAAAGGTAGCACTTCCATCAGCTCAAAGCATTCCCCCTCCCTCTGCTGAGTGTGGATGGAGCTGTGGCTCCCTGGCACTGCCCAGCATCTCTGTTACATGGGCTGTGGAGACTGCTGTAGTAGCCTCCTTTTCAAGCTGCCCTTGTCCCTATGACCAGGCAGAGCTGCTGAAGGATAGATTTGGGGAGGCTACTTTTAAAGTTTATTTTTAACATATAAGCTAATGGATTTCACTTTAACATTTTCACACATTTGGATCATTACATTTTGTTATCCCCCAACTCACCTCTGGTCCCCTCCTCCCCTCTTGCTGGATTCCTGTCTTCAAATTGTCTACGCTTTCACTTTCAAATACATTCCATTAATCTCTTTTCCCCTTCCTCCTGCCAATCTTCAAAAAAACACACACTCACACACACACACACACAGAGAGAGAGAGAGAGAGAGAGAGAGAAAGAGAGAGAGTATATACTCTCAATTCTCTTCACAATTCAAAAGTGGGTGTTTGTTGATATAAGCATGTTTGTTTTCTATTTCTCCTTTGGAAAAAATATAAATTCTTGGGTGGGGGCATGTCTCTTTTACAACCCCATCCCACATCTGCCCTGAGGGCTTAATAAATATTTGGTGAATAAATATAACATCTGGGGTTAACAGCTGCCTGCAAAATCACACCAACCATTTCTCCATCAGTTCTATCTCCTTCACCAAGGAAATAAAACTGGTATTGGAATAAAGGAGAAACCCAGCTTTTTTCCAGGCATCTTTTTATAGCTCCAGTTGGTACAGAAACACAGTCCCGAGTCACGTGATTTTTGTATTTAGAATATTAATTTTCCCTAGGTCAGGCAGAAGCAGCAATACTTTCCTTAATGAAATGCTCTTGTACTAATTTCTATTTGTATGCAAAAGACGTCATGGGTTTAACACATTGAGACAGTCTCTCCCAGCTAGATCTGCCTCGCTAAGAAGGGGAAGGCATCTGATTTATTACATATAAACAAAATGAATAAGATAACATTTTATTAGTTAGAAACCATTATAAAAACAGCAATGAAATGGGGAAGTACAAGTGGAAGACGCCCTTATCAATAAATCCAGGGGAAGTTTAGGACCCTGGTACATGTTGGAATAATAAAAAAGATAATTAAAATGATCACATTGCAGACCTGTATCATTTGATCAAGGAGCTTTGAAACAATAGGAAACATCAGGGCAGCCATGGCCTGTAAATTGCTAGTCTTTTGGCAAAGGAAAGGCGTTTGCCTTTCAAGTTGGTTTAGTACATTCAAAAGGAATTCAGTTTTAGATTCTGTGGTGTTTGAAACATTCATATCCAAGTAAGCAATCTCTTTCAAATCCGTACATTTTAGAGTCTGGTTTCTGGTACAGAGACAATAATGACTTTATGAAATTAGCTAGCCTGTCTATTACATAAGTTATAACTAATAGCAGTAGGTGACAAAGACTTGTTATTTTCTCTAGGAAAGACTCTTGGTTTTCCTTCCCTTGTCTAAGAATCTTCATTTTATCCCTGAGAATATTTATGACACATGGAAAATATTTTTGTTTTACACAAAAAGCATGGCAGGGAAACACAGAGAGTTGGGTGGATTTTCATTTCCCAGAGAGCTGTAGTCAGTTTTTAGAAAGTAAATTGTGTCCTGTCCTCCCTCCCCCAGGTCGTGTCTTCCTCCCTCCTCCTGGTCAGTTTAATATGAGTCACTGCCAGGGCTTTGTTGTGTGGAATAACATTTTCTCCTGGGACTCAGTTCATGCAAAACACACCCTGCTGAGAGAGTGGAAATTTACCCATAAGACATTCTCCCAGCAGCAAGACCCTGGAGGAAACCTGATCAGAATGTTTAACAACCTCACTACCTCCTTCGCCTTTAACCTCCCCAGAATTTTCAGAAGGAGAGAAAAAAGTCCTTAAGCCAACCACATATTTAAGGCCAATCATACCAAGTGATAACATACAATGAGATACGGTCTGATTTAGAAAGAAACTGAAAATGAGTGGATTTTTTTTTTCCCTGCTATTTTCCTGCCACTCTGTCTTGTTGGCATTTTCTGTTCTTCCTCTTCTCTTTCCTTTATAGCCACTCTGAAGTCATTCATTTGATCAATGCCTGGATATTTCTAAAAGAGAAAACGTACCCGCCACAAACTCAATAAGTTACATTAAGCCAAGCAGGTATTATTCTGCAACATTTTTATAAACTCTGATGTATTTTATGTGGTGTGACATGGATTACCACTCAAATAATATATGTGTTCGTAAGTGGTATAAACTACAAGCAAGATCTGTTGAGACTGCCTCATAAAAAGTGTTGGAACAAGCTCATCTTAGCAATGCACACAGATAAAATATAGTTAATAATGTAAAATGAAGGCAATTCACAATGGTAATACAGTTATAATACTACCAGGATTGGATAGAACTAATAGTATGATGTAACAATGTAAGGTACAGAATGTATACATGCATGCGTCTAGGCACACATACACCTATCTATATACACATTGATGCTATTAAGGAGTCAGTATAATGATTACAGAAAACATAGGAAGGGAGCCTAGCCCAAGAATTGTGTTCCTCTGTCATCAACATTTACAGGATGGTTATGTAAAACCTTGGAAAGAAAATAACATTTCCCCCAAGGCAGCTGATATCTTAGAGGACTCGACAGTGCTGGCAAGAGCCAGCAGACTTGAAAAGGCATCAAAAGGTACCTGGCTTGATGGTCAAACAGGAGAGGTTGGATAGCCTGTGTGCAAGACATTGCATCATTGGCCCCCAACCCCGCTTTACTGAAAACATTGTTATCTAGGTTTTCAACTGTGTACTTATAACACACTCCACCATAGTATGCAGAGCTGCACAGTGTACGCCTGTATAAAAGCCCTGTTAAAAATTTCAAAGTTTGCAAACTAGAAGAATAAGTGAGTGGTTCATTTAATTTATTTTAATCAGTTCTATCAGGAAAATGCAACTCTATTGAAGGCAAACCTTTGCAGAAGCAGGGAGCAATTATGTTTTGCCTGTGGAGTGCTCTTTTTAAAAAGACCATGTGTGCAGCATTAAGAAAAAAAAAAAAGCAAAGCTTAGCAATGTCAATCATCTTGATTTCACATTCCTTCAGTGCAGTCCTTAAACACTGAAAAAATTATAGGAAGCTAAAACTATTTCTCCCATGATTCTGTGCAGCTGCCTTCTGCAGTTCTTGAACAGGTTTCATAGAAATGCTTTTGCACAGGTAAAAGAGAGAATGGTGACGCTCCTGACCTACTTTTTGTAGGTTCTCTCTCATATCTTCAAGGTAATAACTCACAAAGGAGACCCCACAAATGAGCAATACTTTCACTAAATTCAAGTAATGAGATATCCCCCATTCATTACCATCATGCTTTGCAAGAGTCACCCTGAGGTTGGGAAGTAAATGCTAATCATTCAAAATGGCAGCTGTTTCTAAGGAAATGTGTTAAATTGTTGAGGATGCCGTGGGAGGTAGTAATAAATAGCATTTCTGCAAAGCATATCAACCTCCAAAGACAGATAGAGCTAAGATTCTATCCCCAGAGAGAGCATAGATCAGAAAATATTTCTTCTCTTCCTCCTTTCATAGCTTTGTATGTCCTGTGAGCCAGCAAGGTGGCTAAATAGGTAAGTGTTGTCAAGACTGACAACCACATGATGGAAAGAGAGAACCAAGTTCCAGAAGTTGTTCTCTCACCTTTTATGTTCCCCAACACACACACACACACACACACACACACACACACACACACACACACACTAATATAAGTAAAATAAAACCAATGCATGTATCTCACAAACAAAGACATTTGTATTTCCTTTCTATCCACTGTAAGTCAATCATCTCTGAGCTTAATCTTGAGTGGAAATCTCTTGAGATACAGTGACATGGACCCTGTCTGGGTATGATTAGCAAAGGCCTCCAATTAAAGCAGGAATATTGATGGCTCGTGACTGTAACTGATTGCACAAGTTCTCATCACTACATAAAGTCTTAGCTTCAGGTCTTCCTGGGTCTGTAGCACAGGAACTTGTATACATTTCATTATTAATAGAAATTCTTCCAGCAGGTTGAAACTTTGAACAAATATTTCAAATCTCCTGGAAGAAATAAATCACCTAAAAGTAGAGTGAGTTTCCTACTTAGACACCCCCTCCTCTCTTAGAAGCACACTGAATTCCCAAAGTTGGTTGGTGAGCCAGTGGTTTAGTATTCAGAGCACATTTCTCAACAGAAACAGTTGCAGACATTACCACAGCTTTTCTAAGTTAGAAAAAAAAAAAGCCTAGTTAACTCCTAATGAGCCAGAAGAAAGTGCTAATGCCACAGTGACATCGATGTAAACACATCATTCGGCCATTTTTGTTACTATAACTAGAGAGAGAAATATTTTAATTTGAATTTTATATCAGACTCCTGAAAGCATGTCTCTCACCCTGTCCTCTAGAATCAGTGACAGACAAGTCACTGAGCAGCAGGGAGGCCCAGAAAATTCATTTGGATGTTGGGTTTGGGTGTTTGTTAACTCTCACAGCCCTGGAATAGCACAGGAAGCTGATGCTTTATTCTATGCTATTCATTACCCATTACTTTGAATCAGGTAATAAAATGACTGCATAACAGACTACCCGTTAGCCCTGTGACCTTGGGCTGTTTAGTTACTCTCTGTGTGCCTCAGAGAGTTGTTGGAGAAATAATCATGATTAATTTTTCTTCCACAGACACTGGCTCTCTGTCATCAGTGGTCTCTCTACCACCTTGAGATGCCCTCAACCTGGTTTTGCTGGGGGGGTGGGGGGGTCGAATACTCTCTCTCCTCCAGTTCTTATTTATCTTGTGTAGTTAATGCTCCACTTCCAATGCTAGGATATGATCCAAGCTGACCAATCAGAACTGGCTGGCATCACAGAGATAGCTTCAAAGACAGGCCATCTCCCTGAACAGATCCAGTAACAATGAATCTTGAGATGTTTTACCCAGGCAGTTCTGCATCAGACATCTTTTTCTCTGCAGGGTCTAAGCCTGAGAGATGGCCTCAGAAGCAACTGGAAATCATCTTCATTCACCCTAGTGCCTCTCAGCAACTCACAGGGGACCCTTAGCCATATCTGGAAATATTTTCGGTTGTCACAACTCTGGAGAAGGGATTGATTTTCTCATCTAATGAGAAGGGTCAGAGATGACTAAATATCTTAAAATTGACCTCCCCAGCAAAGAAAGTCTCCTTCCATGGTGTCAGTACTAGAACTCAGAAGCCTCCTCTATTTTACTGAGAAATTTCACAACACCAAAGAAACAGAGCTTAAGATCAGAAGCACTGGCAAATCCTAGCTGGTCACTTCTCTCTAGATGAAATTATTGAGTGCAAGACATAATGCTTGCCTTTTACTAGGCATTCAATCACCAGGGGCTCTTTTCATTAAAAGTTATATCCACAAGGTCACTATGGGACCCCAGATCTGCAAATACTCAAGTAACAGTTACTGTCTACAAAAGAAGCTTTGTGCCCCATGTCATACATCTGTGCCCTTGGCTATTCACAGTGCATTCTATATTTCTGATTTGTACTCAGAATAATGCAGACTCAGATATGGTGCCATTTGAGTCTGAAATTTATAGTATTCTCTGATTTAGAACTCGTAGAATTAACTGTGCATTAGTTAAGAAACTCAAAAGTAAATAAGAAAAGAAAAGATATCCATACAGCAATAATTATATAAGAAGCCATGATTCTGAGAGGGCATGGGGAAAAGAAAGGGTTCAGGAGATGAGGTAAAAGTGAAAATTATGTAAACACAATGTTCTCTTGTACAAGAACTTTATGTGTGTGTGTGTCTCTGTATCTGTCTTTCTGTCTCTGTCTCCCCCCCCATTTATGTTCTAGACTTTTCAGCTCTTGTACTTCTAAATTATGTCACAGAAGGGAATGGTATCAGAGACTTATCAGCAGGATAATTTAAATATCTTTTTCTTTGTTGTTAATGTTGCTAATTCCCCCAAAGGTGGTTAAACTAAAACATACTTGCCAAGTCAAAAGAGTTCTCACATGTCTTGATTTTGCAAGTCTGTAGCTTTATGGGCATAAGTTTCACAGCGTTTCTGTCCTCTTAACAGTTTGTGCATTTTCGTTCCTCCATAATATATGAATATCTTACTCTGAGATGTATTATAGAAATGAGACCATTATTCAAGAAGAGAATCTTCTGTACTAACAGAATCACTATTTGTAGCATACAAGACTAAATAAATGTCTCCCATGAGTGAGTAAATGCAAAATAAAAAGTAACCACTCAACTTTAATAGTTTAAAAAATGCTATTAAACATAATGGCTTCTTGACATTCAAGTAGCACTATGTTTTAAGTGATCTTCATTCTTAAGAACTACTTTATTTTCATTTTAAATATTGATGGCAGATCAAGTTCTTCAGAGTATGGAGACATGGGAGGAAACTCTCAGCATAAAACAAATTACCATGAACCCCAGAGTTCCAAGGTGCTGGGGTTTTGTTTGGTTTTGTGTTCATGTCTGTCTTCTCTTGGGGCTATATAATAAGATCATATAGATGAAGAACTTGAATATGGACAGAACAATCTTATTTTTCAAGATTTCCTTCTTTCTCCATGGTGCATGCTTTGAATCACTTCTGTACTTTACCTGACTTTGACCTTAAGAGGATATGCTACTATTCTTCATATCAAATGAAGAACATGACGCCCCAATGGCTCAGTCACAGAATAAGTTGCACAAAGAAAGGCTCAGAGAAGAGGAAGGAAGAAAGGATGTGAAGACTTCCAGGAGTCTTTGTTACATCTGCAGAAGGTCTGCACTGGAGTCAAACTGCAAGGAAAAAGAAAACTTTAGGAACATGGCAGGTGTGCCCAAGGTTAGCCTGGGATTATGTGATGGGCACTTTGAAGTTCTGTATTTTATCCTACCCTGAGTTAGCAGGACAATAAGAAAGCCCTGGCTAGGAATTGTGTGTATGTACCTGGTGTTCTCTATGTTATATCAAGTGCATGATGTTACATCAGGATCAGCCTGGACTCAGAGTGAGCTCAGGAAGAGGTGTTGCTCCCCAGTGAAGACCAGAGTAGTTGATTATGGGGTGATGTTGGGACAAAGACCTTAGTGCCTATCTGTTAAATCCTGAGTTCTCTGAAGGCAGCTCTAGGCCAGTATCAGCCCCACAGTGGAGTGTGATGTGATTTCCAGTGCCTAAGAGAGTACCCAGGGCATGGTTCTTATACACCCCATTAACAACTGTCTGGCAGAAGGAGAAAGAAACCAACTGCCACTCAAAGTTTAGAGCAAGTTGCCTAGCCTTCTTGAATTTGCCTTACTCCAAAGGACAGAACTGGATTAAATAAATGTGTTATCTCACCCACAGTGAATTTATTAAAATATACCCTCTATGATTTTAGCCCAGGATTCAAACTTTACAGAAATCTACCCAACCAACTGCCTTTGCATTGTATGGTGTCACTCAATGTCACAGTTGGGAAAAATTAAAACTATGAAAATACTTGTTTGGTTAGGTCATATTTGAAATGACTGTCCAACCTTATTCCATGCCATTTCTAAAAGTGGATCTGAGTGACCATCCCAACTGGGATTATTTTCATCTATTTGTGGTCAACAACCACATGAAAAGTGATTTGTTCTGAGTTGTCAAAGACTTCATTGTCAGCTCACTGATCTGCTATTGTTGATATTATGCAACAGGAAAAAATCATTACCAAATCATAAAACAGCTATAGAGAATTTACAGGCCAGACTTGGTAGCCAGAGCACAAACCCTGGCATGGTCTCTGTGGGAGCCTGGATGCCAGTACCACACTTGACCTTGAGTGGCAGCATTCTCTTCTCAGATGGGGCAGTAGCTCTTGCTTCATTACATTGTGAAAATAAAAGGAAATGATACATGAGGAAGTGCCCGCAGCTCATGGTAAAAAGTAGTCCCTGATATTGTGTAAGACCATTCGTTTGTTCTGAAACAGAAGAGAGAAATGTAAGGGATAAAAGGGCAAACAGTAAGTCCTCTTTGGAAGATGAGAAATTGAAAAATCCAAGAAAGAGGCATTTAGAGTTTAAAAAACCAGAATATCCCCTTTCTTTATTGAATATATGTTCTGGGGCAAGTCATTCTATTTTTCCTCTTCTGTAGAACAAGATTAATTATAAACCCTAGAAAACATCCTGGTGTGTGTGTGTGTGTGTGTGTGTGTGTGTGTGTATGTATGTGTGTGTGTGTGTATGTATGTGTGTATGTGTGTGTATGTGTATATGTAAGTATGTGTGTGTGTGTTTGAGAGTGTGTGTGTACGTGTGTGTATGTGTGTGTAATTGTGTGTGTGTGTTCATCTGCATACAGGTGCAAGTGTGCAAACAAGATATGGAAGCAAAGCAGTCTACACCAGGTGTTTTCTCTATTAATGTCTACCTTATATCTTCAAACAGGGTTTCTCACTAAAACAGAAGCTCACCAATTTGACTAGACTGGTTGATCAAGGAGTACTAAGAATCCTACTTCAGTTTCTACCGCCTCAACTCTGGGAATACAGGTACCCTTGAGTATTTGTACTCAGGTATTTTAGACAGATCTTAGGTATCAAATTCAGATCTTTAGCAGTCTACCAACTGAGCCAGCTCCCTAGCTCCATGCTCTCTGTATTATAAAACACTGCTTAAATGTTAGGTGCAAATATCAGGACATTGTTACAGTAGTGTCATTCACACTAGTGATAAAGGTTTGCACAGCTGGACACACAGCAGTGCACAGATGGAAAGTGGAAGCTGCAGATTTACATGTTCATGCTGTGGAGCTGGGGGAAATTGACCACAGACTAAGGGTTTTTTCTATCTTTGGCGACTATAAAGCAAAGGAAGCAGAAATAGAATAGGAACCATTTGCAGATGGTTCCAACAGTACTAGCAGGCTCAGCAACAGTCAGACCAAACTTGTCTGCACAGGACAGTATTCAGAATTTTTTTCTAAGAGTCAATATTATATATTACTTCAAAACAGGTTTTGTAGTGATTCTAAGATGTTTTATGTACATACATTGGTTTCAGAACGTAACATACTAACACTGGGCATAGTAACTTGTGTCTAATCCTAGTACATTGGGAGATGAGGCAGGAGGATTTTTGTGAGTCCAAGGTTCACCTCAACTACATTGTGAATCCCAGACCATTATAGGTGACAGAGTGAGATCTTGTCTCCTTTAAAAACTTTGCATCCCAAAAGACAAAAGAACAAAGCCTTAACGGCAGAAAACATTATTATAAGATACATCTAAAAAAAAAATCACATAGAAATTCAGAGAAAAGAGAAGCAAGCTCTTTTGTACACACCGAGTGTACCAAAGGCTACCTCAGAGGTTAGGCAGGATATCCACTTCAGCCATGTCAATATTGCCACAGGGTTTCCAAGAATCCACAAATCACTATTCACAAACCAATCCCCACCAGCTTTGACAAACACTGGAATTCCTTAGCAAGCTAAGGTAAAATGAGGAGTGTTTTGCCGAAGATGAATAGCAAGTTGGGAGGAGTTGGTAGTCCACTGAAGGGGCAATGGAGGGCCATAAAGCCTAGCTAGTCATTAATCTCCAGGAGAAGGCCAGGGCTAAGGTCATTATTGGTATTATAAACTAAAACTGAAAAGGGAGAAAGAAAAAGAAGGCATGCCACTCTTTCCATGGGTGACACAGTTTCAGTTGGTGCATATTGAGCATTTCTAGAGATTTAATTAAGCAATCAGATTGCTTGAGTGGTCTCAATATTCAGTGCCTTTTATAGAGTTCTTTAATGACTATGCATAGAATTATTCTGGATACTTTATGGACCATAGCAAGTGAAGCTTTAAGTCTTCTTCCCAAGAACACAGTGCCTCTTTCTACCACCACTCAGGCTAAAGAAAAGATGGTTATTGTTGTTTTGATCATTGGGAAGATTTTAGGGTCATGGCTAGAAAAGTTCAGCCAGTGAATTAAAGAAAAAAGGATTTTGGTAAACAAAAGGACATATGGCTTTACCTCCTCAGGATTCACCTGTGAAATGCTGGCAATTTATTTCAGGGACAGTGCCAGTATCTGAGAAGACAAGGAGAGGCAATGTTTCCAGCACTCTACACCTTCTTTTGTTTATTCTCTAGTCAAAAAGATATAAGCAGGATTTTTAGAATGAAGGTTATACAAGAGAACAGAATCAGTGAGACTTGTACCCACACAAAGAGCAAGCAGCATTGTTAAAGGACTTGGGATCTTGGGCAATTTGCTCTCTCTATGTGCCTCACATGTCTTTAACATGGGATTCAAAGAATTCTTTCCTCATAGGCTCCTGTAAAGAATAAATGGGAAAATCTACAGGAGAGTCCTCAAAACAGTTCCCAGCATGTAATATGAATTATGTAAGTATCTTTTACTAGCACTATGTTCTTGCCCACAAAAGCAAGATAGTATGTACAGGGACAAATAAATACGCCAGATATTTGTAAATAGTGATAACTGGTACCACCCACAAAAACCTATTACAAACACACACACATACACTAAATCATTAGTGTAATTGGAGTAGAGTGGATTTTTCACTAAATTCTTCTTGAGAAGTAGAACTTGTATTTAGCCTTGGACCTGGGATTGCAGGGCTATACTGGAGATTTAGGTGAAATGGCATGGGGGAAAAATAAGTTGCCTTAACTGATTGAAAATAACACAGATGAGTTTTTTTTTTAAATTAACTGTACATCTTCCAGGTCACTCAATAACATGATAAATACTCAAAATGGAACCAAACCGTAAAAGGACAATGTAATAGGAAAAGTGATCATACGTTTAATCATCTGTGAAATGAATGGGCTATCCTCCATGATTTCTAAGTTTTGGATACTCTACATTTCTGTGGTTCCAGGGCCTTCATATTTTACTTGATAGAAAATTCTCTAGATTCCCAGAGAAAATGGGTCACATACAAAATTAATTCTGTAATTTCCACTTTTCTCAGCCCTTATGAATATGTACAACTTTGTGAGTATCAAGTTTGGATTTAAACATTTCTAACTTATGGATACAAATGCAAGTAGTTATCTATATCCCTATCCCTAGCCATACCCATATCATATTCATAGCATATCCATACTTATCTGTAATTATAAGTACCCTAATCTTTTGAGCAATCCCTGTTAAAAATTGTTAATGAACAATTCTTTGTTGGACATGACTTGTACACAACATGTTAGTATTCCAATTACATCGCACACACACATATACAAATTCAGTAGTAATAAAATGAACCATTCTTTCTTCTTTCCTTTCACTGAGTCTTTATTTTTAACTTTCTGCCTCTATATCTCTAATAAATCATCATATATATACTTTATTTGCATTTCAAATGTTTCTCCCTTTCCAGATCTCTCCTTTGGAAACCCTCTATCCGCTCCACCCTCCCCTTGCCTCTATGGGGGTATTCCCACACCCATTCACCCACCCACTCTCATCTTCCCTTCTTGGCATTCTCCTATATCGGAACATCTAACACCCTTGGGCCCAAGGGCCTCTCCTCCCACTGATGGTCAACAAGACCTTCCTCTGCCACATATATGGCCAGCACCATGGATCCCTCCATGTGTATTCTTTGGTTGGTGATCCAGTCTCCGGGAGCTTTGGGAGGTCAGGCCAGTTGACAATGTTGCTGCCTCCATGGGGTTACAAACTCCCTCAGCTCCTTCAGTCCCTTCTTCAACTCCGCCATCTAGGACCTCACACTCAGCCCAATGGTTGCTGTGAAGTGACTCTCGGGTATTATGAACTTTTGGGCTAATAACCGCTTTTCAGTTGAGTATATACCATGTTCATTCTTTTGTGATTGAGTTGCCTCACTTAGGATGATAGTTTCAAGTTCCATCCCTTTGCCTTCAAATTTCATGAAGTCATTGTTTTTAATAGCTGAGTAGTATTCCATTGTGTAAATGTACCACGTTTTCTGTATCCATTCCTGTGTTGAGGAACATCTAGGTTGTTTCCAGCTTCTGGCTATTATAAATATGGCTGCTATGAACATAGCGGAGCATGTGTCTTTATTACATGTTGGAACATCTTCTGGGTATATGCCCAGGAGTGGAATAGCTGGGTCCTCAGGTAGTATTAAGTTCATTTTTCTGAGGGTCCACCAAACTGATTTCCAGAGAGGGTGTATCAGCTTGCAATCCTACCAGTAATGGCTTATGCTCTAAGATCAAGAATCAACAAATGGGACCTCATGAAATTACAAAGCTTCTGTAAGGCAAAGGACACTGTAAATAGGACAAAACGGCAACCAACAGATTGGGAAAAGATTTTAACCAATCCTACATCCAATAGAGGGCTAATATCCAATATATACAAGAACTCAAGAAGTTAGACTCCAGAGATCCAAAAAACCCTATCAAAAAATTGGGAACAGAGCTAAACAGAGAATCCTCAACTGAGGAAACTCGTAGGCCTGAGAAGCACCTAAAGAAATGTTCAACATCCTTAGTCATCAGGGAAATGCAAATCAAAACAACCCTGAGATTCCACCTCACACCATTCATGATGGCTAAGATCAAAAACTCAGGTGACAGCAGATGTTGGCGAGGATGTGGAGAAAGAGGAACACTCCTTCGTTGCTGGTGGGATTGCAAGCTGGTACAAATCATTAGATTCTTAAGGTGTAAAAGAGCAATGGTTTGAATATGTAATGCACACCACCATGAATTCATATGTTGGAGGTGTGAGTTGGGCTTTGGAGAAGTGATTAGATCCTGAGAGCTCGGATCTAATCAATCTATTTGCCTAGAGGAAAACTTTGAAGTGCAAATAGGTCGAGATGGAAATTTTCACAACAGAGTGATCAGGAGAATGGAAGTGTGGAAATTTTCAGAAGTTGACAGAGTGATCCGGAAAATAGAGGTATGATCTCATCAATTGAGCTGGTAACTGCAGGTTGATGTGTGTAAAAGAGATCGTTACTGACAGGGCGGGTCCTAGTTTTGTTTCTGTTTCTGTCATAAAACAGTATAACCAGTAGCAACCTGGTGAGGCAAGGGTTTATGTGGCATTATATATACTCCATCATCAAGGGAAGTCAGAGCAGGAGCTTAAGCAGAAACCATGAGGCAGAAACTAAAGCAGAGACCATGAGGTAAGGCTGTTAATGGTACCTTCATGTGGATCCCTCAGTTTGCTTTCTTACACAACCTAAGACTACCTGACCAGCAGTGGCACCAACCTCAATGAACTGGGCCATTGCTCTTCAATGATCAAGAAAATGCCCCCACAGACTAGCTTATAGGCTATCTGCTGGAGGCAGTCCCTCAACTAAGGTTCTCTCTATCTAGTTAATGCTAGTTGTGTCTGGTCATCAAAACTCATCACTGAGTGACAAACTGTCATTGGATTGCTCCCTAGATGAATAAATGATATAAAGGCACTATTCGTATATGATGAAAGTGGGAGGTGAGGCATACTTGAGTGAAGTAAGTCATTGGAGATGCTTATTCTGCTCCCTGCCACTTCCTCAGCTCTCTTGGGTCCTATTTGATTGGAGGAAATATGTTCCTGCTGCTGTGCTGTTATGCATCGCCATGGCCACTGTGAGCTGAACCTTCTGAATCCAGGAGCCAAAATAAGTCATCCCTCTTTTTGAGTTGTCTTGTTGGGTGTTAACTCACAGCAACAGAACACAGCTGACTACCACAAAGGGCTAGGCTTAGATAATCTTTGCTTCTTCACAGCACCTGGTTGGTTGTACAATTGATAGTGAAACAGTCTTCTTTCTTTAATAAAATATAAGGCAGGTCCTCCTGAATTATCTCTGACCCTGTGTGGGAACACTGAACATTGTGGGAGTCCATGGTCTACACAGGTCACAGAAGATTATTTTCTATTTGAATTGTGTAAAATAAACGTTTGTTATTCTAACATCTAACATCTCTAGGGTAGAAACACATGCTAACTAAGGTCTCAGAAGGAGAGTTATCCAGACTCCTACATTCACTATTCATGATGAGAAAAAGAGGTCCGTTTTCTGTGCATAGTTTGGGCTGAAGCAGAGGTAACCATCACTTTATGAGAGGGTAAATGGGGACATAGTGGTGTCTAGAGACAACATGATATAGTGCTAAAAAGTCAAAGACTCGTAATTACTTTCAGCTGTATCATTAAAAGGCCTTGGGAGAGTTGTGCTCCTTTCTCCCTTGACTCACACATATCTTGGCCCTGAGCCTATTTGGGCTTCTCTAAAATGAGCATTAGAACTTCATCCGATTTCTTGTGGTGTCCTTGATCCCTCTAGCTCCCTCAATCCTTCCCCTCACTCTTCCATAAGACTCCCTGAGCTCTGCCTGTCATTTGGCTGCGTGTATACTGACCTGGGCAGACTTGGGCTCACAGAGACTAAACCACCAACCAAAGAGTATGTATGGGCTGGACCTGGGCCCCCTACACGTATGTAGCAGATGTGAAGCTAGGTGTTTGTGTTGATCTCCCAACAACTGAATAGAGGGCTGCCTCTGGCTCTGTTGCCTGCCCATGGATCACTGTCTACTAGCGGCCATATCTGGCCTCAGCAGGAGAGGATGTGCTTAGTCCTGCTTTGACTTGATGTGCCAAGGTGGATTGGTACCCTTGGGAGGCTTCTTCTTCTCTAAGGAGAAGGGGAGGGGAGAATAAGGGAAGAGAGGTGGGAGGGCAGGACAGGGGGAGAGCAGAGGATGGAAGGAGTTGTGATAAGGCTGTAAAGTGAATGCATGAATGAATGAATGAATGAATGAAAAATGTACAAACAAGAATTCTGTCACTATTTGCAACATTATAATGATAAGCTCATTTTTCTATTTGAATTGTGTAAAATGAGCATTTGTTATTCTAATAAAATATATCACTAAGGCATTAAAAAAAATAGAATTTCATCCATGGCTGGGGTTAGACAAATACCTAAGTGCTTGAAAACACTTAGGGCTCTATCTGAGAACCCCAGTCCAGATCCCAGCACCCACATCCATGCCTATAACACTAAAGGATCTGAAGACCCTTCTGAGCTATGTGGGTACCTTAATACACACACACACACACACACACACACACACACACACACACAAATTTAAAGGCAAGTCTCTCAGGTTGGAGTAGTGAGTCAATAACTCTCCCTCAAACAGCTTCCAAGACAATCTGGGACTTGAAGGGAAATTTCTTCCTCAGGGCTACATTTTTTACCACGTGACCTCAGGCACCCTGATCATGAACCTGTTGCCTGCACAGCTGCACACCATTTAAAGTGCTCAGACACCCCTTCCACCTAATGTTACTCCAGATCATTTTAAAGAGACCAAAGCTGAGAAGCAGTTAGATTTCCAGATATTAATGACCCAGCATGTGGACAATGCAGAAGGTTCAGCATTCAACAGAATCAAGGAGGGCAAAATGAGTTTGAGAACTCTAGCCAGCCTGGAACCTGCCCTTTGCAAATGCTTAAAGAATTTACCTAAGCTCTCACTTCATTCTAGTGTAAAAGTGAATGCTATTATTTATAATTACCATGCAAATTACATGAGACCTCAACAGGTTTAGCTAAATATACAAGAAAGCAGCTAATGCATAAAGTCTAGGAAAAATTGAGTCCCAGACTAAGTTTTTTTCATATTTAAAGATGTTTTATACTATAAATAATATGTGCTCATGACAAAAGAACAAAGATGAGAATTAAGAGTTTTTGTAATTGTTCTTCATGAGTATATATATCCTATGTTCTTACAAAGTTAAATAATCTTAACTAAAATTGGACAAAATTGAATACATTTTTAAATCTGACTTTTTACACACAATATCTGATTATCAGTTCAATTTAAAATGTAGACTGTATCACCATTGGTTTTTGTTTCTTATGCAAGTCTGATTTTCCATTCATTGATTAGATAATTTTCATGAATTCAAACAATCAGCTATTGTTGAAAATATCAGTTATTTCTAATTTTTCCAAGAGCTATGAAAATAATTCTAACCAGATCTTTGCCTTCCTTGAGGAATATCTGAATCAAAGTATATGCAAATTTCTCGTTAAAAATTTCAATGTGTGGGTCCCAAATCCATCCTTACCACTTCTACAGTGTGTGCTTCTTTTCCCTGGCTTGAAAAGCTGGGTAGTATCATTCTCTGTTCTTTTAAGCAACGTTTTACAGACTGCTTTACTGTCTTTCCAACTATTTACTGGTCCTCATGTCTTGGGTCTCTCCTCAATGTGAGAAACCTTTATCAGTAGCTAAGGATTTAGCATCAACTCAAGCTGTGTTCTGGACCTTTTTCCTCATTCTACTCTCTGTGACCATGAACAATTTAATAGCCTAAAATTTCATCTCACACCCAAGTTCCACCAATGACTTCCATAGCCTAATCCCTGGGAACAGATTTTTGTCCTGGGATCTGTATGGGATGAACAGTGGTTCCCCAAAAGACGTTCCCAGAGAATCTGAGAGTGTGCCTTTATTTGGAAAAGAATATAAAGTTAAGAGATTAGATCACACTAATTTGATTTGATTTGATTTGTCTAAAGATAAATAAGAAAAGATGAAAGTCAGAAGAAAACACAGAGAGATGAGGGCATGTGAAAATATGGTAGTCATGAGCCAAGTATCTTACTTTTCTATTGGCACAAGAAAACACCAGCAACTTATAAACAAGCGTATTTAATTGGGAGCTTTCTTACAGTTTCAGAGGATGAGTTTATGACTATCATGGTGAGGTGGATGGTAGCAGGCAGACATGACACTGGAGCAGTAGCAGAGATCCACAAGCACAAAGGAGACAGAGATATTACTAGAATAACATGAGATTTTAAAACCTCAAAGCCTACCTCCACTAACATACCCCCTTCAACAATGCCACACCTCCTAATCCTTACCAAACAGTTCTACCAAGTGAGGACCAAGCATTTAAGCGCATGAGCCCGTGGTGGAGGGAGGTGCATTTTTATTCAAACTATCATATCAAGGAATCTCCAGAGCCACTAAATATTGAAGAAAAAAAGGAGGGCTTAAGGAAATACATGTCTGCTCTTTTCAGCCCCCACATTTCTGGTAATTACAGCAGCCATTTAAAACCTATACAGAACCCATAAGAGAGCCCTGTTCTGAGTGGTTCTTAGTCACTAAGGAATTCTTATCAAGCAAGTGTCACAGCAATTGATAACCATCTTGGTTAGTCTATCTCACTCATTAGGTAAGTATGTATTGAGTACCTACAAGTCTTGTTCTGTGTGCTGGATGGAAAAAAAAAGTGAAGAAGATACATCATTTCCTTTGAGAAACAAACATTAGCTAAATAGCCACTATTTTTCTATTTACTGAAATAGGATGAGTATATAGTTTAAGGCCATAAAGAGTACCAAGTGTAAAGCTTGCCTTGCCCCAATAGCTGATGGACCTTTAGAGGATTTAAGCAACTGCTGCCAACCACGCTCCTGTCAGACAGAATTTCCTTGACATCTACTCTAAAGCTAATCTGTGCTTATGCCCATAGTTTTTGGTTGATTCATCTGATTCTATGTCTACGTACTCTGACTTTCTTTATGAGTAAAACTCAAGTTCATTCTATCTCCATGTCTCCATGGTCATGCTCAATGCCAAGTAAAGAGCTAGTTTTAGCATCTGGCCCCATGTAAGTAGCCATCTGAGCTCAGGTTGCCACATTCATTCATTTAGATTGGCTCATTTAGCAAATGTTATTTTCCAATCTCTGATGGTTCAGAAACTAGTAAATTATAGGGATTGTCCTGAATATGCTTACCATCTATATTTTGATTCCTTAGTGTGCCATAATAAAATCCTATAGAATAGATAGCTTGAGTAACAGAAATTTATTTTCTTACCATTCTAGATATAAGTCCAAGAGCAAGGTGCCAGAAGGGCTGGGTCTAATGATGCATTGGGTAGTAGATAATCACCTCATCTACTTATGTAGAACCATGCATTCTTTTGGCTCTCCTCTTCCATCTTTCAGGATATTAATTACCTTATTGGACTAAGGTCCTATCCTTCTAATCTCACAGAAACTTATCTCCTCAAAGACTGTTTTTCTCCAAATACAATCACAACGGCCTCAAAATGGAGTCCTAATTGTCATGGTTGTCTTCCTCTCATTGTAAATAAATACCATTATCAAAGCAACTTGGAGAGGAAAGGATTTGTTTATTTCATCTTACAACTTACAGTCAACCATGAAAAGAAGTCAGGGTAGGAACTCAAGGTAGGCGCCTGAGGCAGGAACTGAAACAGAAGCCATGGAGGAGTGCCCTTACTTACTCCTGGCTTGCTCCTCATGGTTTTCTCAATTTGCTTTCTTATACAACTTTGGACCATCTGCCCTGTGGTGGCACTGCCAACAATAGGTTGAGCTCTTTCTCTTCAATCATTAATATGGAAAATGTCCCATAGGCATACCTACAAGCCAATCTTATGGTGATGTTTTATCAGTTGACGGTCCATCTTTCCAGATGACCCTAGTTTGTTTCAAGTTGACAAAAGCCAACAATCCTACTAACCAAATACAAAGCTTGATGCAGGGAACATCAGAAGACAAGTCTACCACCCAAGACTGCCACCATCTAAGTTGAAAGGGCAAGCCTAATAACAGGTAACTGCTCTGCAATAGGACAAATACCAGAAAGGTGCTGTTATTCCTGTGGTGAAACATCTCATCCATCCAGATGGATCTTGAAAGAAGACAAAGTGTAATACACAGGGCTGGGTAGAGACAGAAAAATCTAAGTGGAGAGAATGATTTTTGCAAAGCACATATATAAAGCAGCAGCTTCTGTAGGGTGGGTGGCAAAGCATTCAGTGTGACCAACTGAAAGTGGCTCTGAGTTCCAGAAAGCATCATGCTGTGTTCTCCTGAAGCCTTTGTCCCTCTGTCACAGTCCAATTGCCATTGCTATAGTAATTGTTTCTTTTCTTTCTACAATTAAAATACCTATACCATAAAGGATTTACATATTTCATAAATCATTTTAGAGTTTGCACATGATTGTTCCATATGACTTGTCCCCAGTCGTCCCAGTAGAGGATACATATAACTATATGCATCTTTAAGACAAAACTGAGATTCTTTTGATAACAAGAGTACTGTAGCTAACAAGTGTACTGCTAAAAAGACCTGATTTGCCCAAAGGCTGCAGGAGAGGTAGCTTAGGGATGGATCCCAGACTTGTCCTTTGGATTTAAACTGCTTCCTTTGGTTTTTTTTGTTGTTGTTGTTGTTACTTGTGTTCTCTGCTGTTTGTTTCAGATGTCATACTTCTCCAGTCATGCAGCTATGCAGTTACATCTTGACAGAGTTTTCTGGAAATAGCATGTTAACCAAAAGAAAAAAGTATCTCTCAGAGAGTTGGAGTGTTTGGTGTTGGAGTTAAGGCTTTTTTTTTTTTTTTTTTTTTTTTTTTTTGCCTAGAAGGCCTGTCAAAGCCCATTGACTCACACATCTGCCTCACAAAGAGGCAACCCAAAGCAAACTTGTGGGGATACTTTGCCAAAAGGAGCAAATTAAAGCACTTCTAAGTCAGGAAATTCCAAGTAATGCTTTTCTGTGGTGTTAACTTACAGACCAAAGTAGACCAAATTGTAATTTACCTACAGCCTCTCCTGCTTCCCAGAATCCTCCACTGGACCTTTGTGTGTGTTGTCAAGGCAACAGTAACTACTGCCACTATGGCAATTTTTAGTTTCAATCACAAATTTTGTATTGACTTGGCTGAAAGTTTGACACAGAAAGCTTGAAGTCAGTGGAAGGCAAAAGGAAAAATGTTCCTCCGATGGTAGCAAAACTCTAGCCCACCATCTTGAGTAAGAAATTCTGCAAAATTCTTCTCGTCTACATGAACGCCTCATGCAACCAGTGGAGTATAAAATAATTGAAGTTTCTTTCTTGTGACTTGGGAGTCAGAGTGATCCTTATAGAGTACAATCCAACCCTAAAATTCTGTATATACTTGACTAGTTTGGGCAAGCTCTTGCTTCACACTCATCTATCTTTCCAACCTCATATTTCTTAGTCTTTCCACATTCTGTCTATTCCAGGAACATGGAATGTACCAGGAATTGGGGAACATTTATAGAGCACGCCATGTTCTTTTATATTCTGAGAATTCTATACAGGGCAGCCCTTCACCCATTTCTCTGCTTAAAGCACAGCTTTGTTCAGCCTTGAATCTACAGCTAAATGACTCCCTCCTACGTGCACCCCATCTGAAGTCTTTCCAAAGCCCCTCTCACCAGGGCATTTTTTCCATAAGCTGTAATGGCAAATATTGAAGTGCCCAATTCTCTTCCCTCCTCTTTGTTCAGAGACATCTAGTTAGAACAACTGTGTGCTGATGTAGGTGCTAAGCTCATAACTAACATTATTGTCAAATAAAAACACAATAAACTCTGATTCATAAACACCATTGGTGTGATGGGTGTACTATGTGTCAAATTGCTGTCATGGGAGCTTCTTTATATTTTTCACTTAATTCTACAACAATCCAGGAAAATCATGCCCCAAATTGCACTGATCTGTCCCAACTTCTAAATCCAGGCAACACAATAAATAAATCGATATGCTAAACTAAAAGCAATATACCATGATTGATGATCAACTGAAGAGTCATTTTGACATTAATGCCATGTAGCAATCGCATAGCAAAGAGTAAAGGTAGGCTGAGGGAAGCTAGGACCAAAGAGTTAAGGAGATAGGAGAGTATGAGCTGGAAGCCCAGGTCAGAAAGATGCAATGTAGAATCACAGAGGGATTCTGGAGTTGCAAAGACAAATACACAGAACCCAGAGTCAGCAAAGTGACAGTTTTCAGATGGCCTCAGAGTTAAGAAAACAATGTAGAAGATTAAAGCAAGCCACATCACTTCCACTCAAAGCTCTTCTTCTCCAGTCTCACAGAGTCACATGATCCTCTGGGTCTAATTTCTATTTCTCTCCTGATAGTGATCTATGTACATGAAGCATTGCACATTGACTGATGTCCACAGTAGGAGGAACAATAATGCGTACATGGTGAAAATGGCAGTTGACCCTGGACTTCCAAGCAGATGCTATCGCAGGACCTTGACAGGCTCAGTTTCAGGTGTGGAGAGGAGTCTGGAAATCATTTCCAGATGGCAAGAATGTGAAGAGAAGCTGAAAAGTTGTATTGTTATGTGAAATCATCTTTTCTTCAAAGTCAGAACCATATGTAAAACTGCTTAAGACATTATATAGAACGCAGCTAAATCATTGTCCTATAGAGATTTCTAAAACATGGATTCAGGGGCCCTTCCCCCAAATAGCCTGAATCAGTGGCCTTTAGTGAAGCTGAATCATCTGCAGTTTCTGCAAGCTCCCAGGCAAAGCCACACTGCCATCACTCAGAAGAGCACTAAGCTGCAAGCTGCATTCAGTTTCAGATATCCTGCTTGATACCTTGATCCCAAAACCTAAAGAAGGGGAATGAAAACAGGAGGCAGCACATCAATTCCTGGTCCCAGGGAAGCCTTACCATCTAACATTTACATTGGTGAGTCTCTTAGGGAACGCATTTCAGAAAAAAAAAATATAGGACATCAGACCTCTAAAAGAAAGCTTTTACATCCCAATGTCAACATAGAAAGTGTTCAAGAAGCTAAAAGGTGCACATAGACTCTGCTGCAAATCAGGGAGCCCCAGACATTGGAAGATGAGATGAAAAAGGGGTGAGTAAAGGACTATACTTTGGCTTGGAAAAGTAAAGACCAAACAGTGGCTCACTAACAATCTTCCACACAAGAGCAGAACTTCTGGGAAGATAGCAAACAGCTGCTCTCTGTTCCCAGAGAGGCTGAGCTAATAGAACCTGAGCTTTCAAAACAGCAGGCAGGGTTGAAGTAGAGAGGGAACTCTAGTACCTACCAGCTGTGAAAGGTGGGTGCCATGGGACCCACCATCTTTCAGAGCTCTAAATCAGATAAGTGGTGGGCTCTCAGTGTCCAGGGACCCACCACGTTAGTGTTTTGTTTCTCAAAGTGTAACACTCCAGATACTGGTGAAGAAGGTTTGCATGCTTCAGGGACACACAATTATATATGACTGTGGATAGTAAATGGTATGAACACTTTTTAAATCTCAGTTCTCTTTAATACTTGCATATGTCAAGGGGAAAGTCTCCCTGATGTGCTGACATTTCTGACCCTGTAGCCCTTGCTCACCACCTCTTCAGTAGACACAGAGAGGACCTAAGTTGAATAATATGAATCAGACACCAAGCTGATCAGCATTGTGTTATTTTATGATGTTTTTAATGGTTTCCTTTAGACACATGATGCTAGCTTTTTGGAAAAAATATAAAGTAAGGGTGATGACCATAACAAAAATTGTGCAGATGATCCCTAGAAGGATGATATTTTGGAAATGGTGATCAGGTCTAAGTCTCTCCTTTCTACATGAGAAACCTGGGGCTTGGAACATTTAAAGACATCATTGATTTCATTCAACTCACACATGTGGAACTTAGTGGCTAAAGATGGGCTTGCCCAGGAGATGGGAAATGGAGCATGTTGACTATATAAGGAGCATCTGTAGCAGCCCCCATTCAAATAAGTGTCTGGTCAACTTCAGGCTGTGGTTCATATTGACCTGCCTGAAATGGGCCAGTCCTTGTGCAGAATACTACTTGTTCACAAAGAAACGTGTCATATAAGACCATACTTCAGCAAGCTCTACAAGGTCTCATCCTCATCCTCGTTCTCCTCCTCCTTCTCCTCCTCCTTTTCCTCCTCCTCCTCTTCTTCCTCTTCCTCCTCTCCTTCCTCTTCTTCTCTGAATTAACTCTCACATGTAAACTATTATTCAGCATAGGCCAAAATTATATATGTATTTTCTTGGCAGTTTAAATTTTTCAGGCATATCAAGACTTTCCTCATTAAGAAAGCAAGAATGCTTCATAATTTGCATATTCAAATATACTAGCTTCACCAGAGGGCTGTGTTCTTAGTTAGGCATAGCTAAGCATTTAAAAGCAAGTAATGTTGCTTAAGGTATGTATGTTCTCCTTGAAATTGGGTTCAAACCATTCTGATGCATACTTACCTATCATTTAGCTATCACTAAATGTGAGCTTCAAACCTAGGATATGACCAATAATCACAGATTCCTGCGTGGTGTGTTCAAATTAGTAAATGTTTGCTATAAACATATTAATGATATTTAATCAATATAAATGCAGTAAATTTTTTGAAATTATTAAAAAGCCTTCAAGTTCAGTGCAATAAGAATTACATTTGCAGTCAGCCTGCCAGAGATATTTCAAGAAACGTGTGATTTCTAGCCTCCGGTCATGTAAACTTGTAGCATTCATCGTATTGTGCAAATAGATCAGTCAGGAAGGTAAAGGTTGCTCCCAGAAATAATAGCTGCATAAAGGTGTTTGGTTCCCCAGCAAATTAAAGATTGCCGCCTCACTCTAGCTTTGCACAGTGAGCCGCACACTGCAGAAACCTATTAATGGCATCGTTAGTTTCAAGGAGGCAGCGAGCATCCATGGAATGCGGATCTTAATGTACAGAAATAGATACTCATCTACTCTCCAGCAATGCAACAGTCGTAATGCAATAAGCTTTGCAAAAATGAAAACTCTGCCCTAATGAAAGTTTCCCCTTTCACTGAAATAAGAAAGAACTGCCACGGAGTCAAGGCTCTTCATTTCCATGAATGATCTCATAGCCCCACTAGATATGTATAGTTAAGCCCGGGGATTATTTGCTGGAAAGTTAATGTTAAACTACCTGCAGAATACATTGAGCTGTAGATAATGCAAACCAATAGACATTGAGAAAAACTTTTCTTGAAAATGGAACTTATAAATATTTATTTTAAAGAGTCAATAGGCTAACTTTTCTGCCGCTGAAGGAAATTTATCACTACCATGTAAAGTAGCTGAAGCTAAAGAAAATCAATATTTCAAAATCTGTAGTATGTTAGGGCAGGTAGCTGAATGTAGGTAGAGCAGACTGCAGTCCCATGTTCTGGAAATGAATTGTGTAGTAAACTAAACTGCCCTTGGAACAATGTGTCAGTCTCTCTCTCTCTCTCTCTCTCTCTCTCTCTCTCTCTCTCTATCTGTGTGTGTGTGGGGGGCAGCTCTCTACAAGGATAAGAATACTCCTGGCCAAAAAAAAAAGGAATATTTTTCCTAGTGAAACTAAATTATAATGTGAAACAAACCCCCTGAAACTGTAAAACTGCAACTATACTGGTTGACCTGCTGTGTGGTCAGCCCAAATATGGTGACCATGGTCCAAATGCCAAAAAGAAACAAAGCTCATGTTGAAGAAGTGCATCCACAAGCTGTCATGATGGCTCAGGTCATAAAGCATCCATGACCTGATGTTAATCACAAGGACCTACAAGTGGAAGGAGAAAACTGCCTCCTGCAAGTTGTTCTATGACCTCTCCACTCTTTCTGTTGTATGTATATCCACAAACATTGACACAAACACACAGGCACGCATACAGATGCATGCATGTACACACATGCACAAATGCATGCACACATAATCAATAATATAACATAATTATTTTTATTTATTCATATGTGTGTGTATGTCTAATAAGTGGTTTCTGTCGCATGTGTGCAAGGTATCCATAAACACCAGAAGTGGATGTCAGATTCCCCAGACCTGAAGTTACAAGTGGTTGTGAGTTACCCAATATGGGTGCTAGGAACTGAACCAGGGGCCTCTGGAAGAGTAACAAGCTCTTAACAACTGAGTCATAGCTCCAGCCCAAATTAATGTAATAATTTGCAACTGCATCCATGTACCTTTCCAATGACATTTTGCAGACTTTCCCACCAGAAGAAGGGATTCGTATTCTCAAAGTACGAATCCAGGCTGACCTTGGAGCTTGTGCTCAGAGTGACATTATCTAAGTTCCAAACCTAAGCCTTAAGAGCTCTTGTGCTTTTTCCCTCTTCCTTGTTCAACACTATGTCATGACATGAGAAAGCCCAAATCATCCTGCTAGAAGCTGAGGGATCACGGAGAGGGAAACCAAGCCAACTAAGACCATCCCTGACTAACCAGATCCCAGCTACAATCAGCCTATCCTAGGCTGCAAACTAACAAGTTCATTGCCTCATGAGCAATCACCAATGATGGTTGTTCATAATCACTAAGATTTGGGGTGATTGTTCATATAGCAAAATCTGCTACACCTTGTAACAAGTTCAAAGCTAAAGAAAGGGTCAACATTTGAGTTTCACGTGAGGTAGATGGATGAATTTGAGGCATTGTACTTCAGAAGACATGACACTAAATCTGAAAGGCTTAAGGGATGCATTCCTCTTGAAGGCCACATGGCTCGTTTTGAGAGACAGAGAGGCAGCAGCCACTACAGCATGAAAGAGATTTTGCTGCAGAGGCCTCCAGCAGCACTAGTGAGGCAGAGAATGGCTTGGGGTAATTGCAGACTAGAAGGAAAGGAAATGGACGCTTTGGAGTTGAAGTGGAATGGACAGCTTCTACACCCTGCTAAACTTTCTCAAGAAGGACAATGAGAGTAACTCCCCAGCAGCACCTTGTTAACTTGGATTAACATTAATATGCCCTAAATATAAAAGAACTACACATACATGCTGCTCAAAATAAAGAATCTGCCTGAATCCCACTCATCATCATTGATCTTGACTGTGTAAGTGATATAAATATTATTTTGCGGTCAGTGTTTTGATCACTTACAAATTTGTTAACCATGTTCTAAAACAATGCACTGTAATGTATACATAACAGAGTGTGATAACCAGGACCAACCAGACATTTGGTGTAGAGTGGGCCAAATGGCAGCACTTAATGAAGCATGTGCTGTCAATACTCAGCCAGGGCTGAGAACCCTGATCTGTACTTCCCCTACTGATCCCATGCAATGGGCAAAGTCCTCAGTACAGATTTACTTTTCCCTGAACCATCAAGACTGCCTGCTTTTCTTAACAACACCTGGAATTTCTCTTCTTCCAGATTTTCTTTTTCTTTTTTCTTAAACAGTATGCTTCTTGTGCTTTGGAAATTATTTCCATTTAATTTTAGCCTCACTAATAACAATTATTTATGTCTACTTAGGAGTTCAGCTGGTTCTTCTTCTCATCTACATGTTATTTTCAACCTCTCCTGTGAGGAGCTAATGTGTCAATTGACATATTTTCAGCAAGGAACGGTAGTGGTTTGTAAGATGAGGGCATTTTCCATCTCATACCTATAAGTAATGAACACATTTTCTTCCCAAGTTGGAAATGTAGGCACTTTCACTGTCTCATCAAGGCACCAGGTCATCTAGCTTGTTCTGCTGGCCTCAGCATGCCACTCAGTCCTATCATGGTTTTAACATGACAATGACATTTTCTCAGTGTCTCCTTCAGGCAAATAGCACCTGGGAAAAGAAAAGATGCCAACTCCCATAGGGCTCATGGAAAACCTTCTCCACAAACATCCAGTTCAACTCCCAAATGGCTTTGTCATTTAAGAAAAATGTCATTCCTTAAGCCTGAATGGCAGTTTGGGTGGTATGTCAGCCTTATTTACAGATGCTTCTCCGGATGTCTTCTTAATCATTGATCCACTTCAGCCAAAATTTTGAGAGCGAGTTTTTGAAAGTGATTTTTAACTTTGTTATCTTCTGTATATATGAATGCGAGTGCAAAGGGTAAGAAGGTCAGAAGAGAGAAAGAGACCCCCCCCGTACCCCCAGATCTCATGTGAGTTGTAGGTGATCATGAGTCATACAACATGAGACCCAAGCCCTGCTCCTCTATAGAACACATTCTCAGTAGCTGAGCCATCTGTCTAGGCCTGGATATTGAGTTTTAAATAAGTTTTAAAATTAATTTAAAAGTCGACATGGAAATAAAATGTGTATGGAATAAAATCGTTATAGACGACATAGCCAAATGACAAAGCAGGAAGAAGAATTTTAAGTTGTATCAGAATGTAAAGGATGGATATTCTACATATATAAACATATTTGTGAAACAACACTATTTCCACTAACAGGAATCAAGGATTCCAGGAGCTCCTCCCACTCTGTGACTGAAATGTAATAGATAAGTCCCAGGGTGGGAGGCGCTTCAAGAGGTTCTTCCCAGCCAAATAAGGGATAATGTGAACTTGAGTAGGAGAATTAAATGCAATAGATTGAAACACATCTGTATATTCAAAGCTGTGAGTTCACAATGGTATTTGAAAACAAAACAAAATGTGTGAACAAAACATTTTGTTGAAGTCATTGGAAGTAGCTAGGTCAAAGGCCGTTTAGTCTAAAACTTAATCACTAAAATTGAAAATAATACCAGTCTGTATCTCTTTGTTATTTATTTCCTTATTTTTTCTGCAAACTCTATCTCTCCGGGTAATCAAGAGGTTGATAGAGGGAAAATACTATATATAAATACTTCTATTTCCTGGTTGTCATGCAGTAAGGTGCCCCTTCTACCAAGCCTCATTGCTATGATGTACTACCACACTCAGACCCAGAAGCACTGGAGCCAACACAGAAAATTGGTACTCAGAATTCTGCTGTTTCTGTGACTACCTGACCATGCAGCGAAGAACTTTGGGATTAGTTTGTGGGAGGAGTTTAGAAAAGTTGGAGATGCAGACTACAGAAGCCAATGGGTATTGTAAGTATAGCTTAACAAGTGGTCCTGGGTAAGCTCAGACGAGCAGAGCACAGGCAGAAAATATGATGGTGGTAAGGAACCAGAAGGGAACATGGCCATGCAAAATCAGACTCAAGGTCATAAATGTTTACGTAACAACTTGTCTGCATTTAGCCACATGGTGAGACTTTGAGATAGTTTTATGATGGACCAATCAATCAAGTCAAAGAGATTCTAAGGTAGTCCAGACTATGGCATGGGTATTGCTGGCTGCATTTTGCCAGGGATTGTGAGTGTGTGTGTGTGTGTGTGTGTGTGTGTGTGTGTGTGTGTGTGAGAGAGAGAGAGAGAGAGAGAGAGAGAGAGAGAGAGAGATTGATTCCTTAAGGGCTCAATGATAACTCAAGATAACTCAAGAGTTGGAATCTATCATCACAGGTTCAAGGGTAGAAAAGTGTGAACTGATTTGAAAGGCTAACAGTTTTGTCTAATGGAGAAGGTGGGTGGTCCTCTGAGAGGGTAAAAGATGTTCCCAGCATGCAATCATGTACTGTAATTATAGGACTCACATAAAAGAGGTTCATGCCTTAATTTGGAACTTTGGATTTCAGATGCTTTGGCTACTTCACATTATCAAGACCTTACCTCAGACTTGATCTTGCTCTGATCGCAAACTTTATAGCACAAGCTAAGAAAGCACAGGCACATATTCTCTCACATAAGAGATGAACTGTTAGGAGGTTAGTCCAGGGGCAAATACTACAGTCTGAAAGCAATGGGTGGCCCCTAATATAGTACCCTGACCAGCTTCCCATGGTTTCTTCCCATGGTTTCTTCCCATGGTCAGATAGAGAGTTATTTATATAATTTAGTTTTTAGGTCACATAGTATTAGCTTAGGCCATGAAATTTTGTTACTCTCAGATGGTACCATTTAAATCACTATTCCTGACTTTCACATCTTGTTTTGGAATCACTTTTTTATGTTTCTTTCCTGCTTTTATTCAGAGTAGGGGCTGAACAAAAGGTCCTGAGTGTGGTTTCATAATCATTTTGAGTTGATCCATTATTTTAACCTTAAATTTAGTTGTTTTAGATAATGTTTTACATATAAATAAATACAATAGCAAATGGTATCAAATATGTAGTTATCTCTTGGTCCTCGAGTTGTTCTTTATTTTAATTGTTTAAAATACAAATGGGAGGTTTCTCTTGTAACTCATCAGCCATTCAGTTAGAGAGGGGGTCTCCTTTAGCTCAGGTTAGCCCTGTGTAGCTAAGGCTGGCTTTGAACTTCTAATTCTCCTGCCTCTGACTTCTAAATATATTATTTTCTTTAGATTGATTTTAAATGGCATTATTTTTAATTTTCATTGTTGGTACATAGACAGGATATTGACTTTCTGTGTCTGTTTCTGTATAAGTGATCTTGCTGAATTTACTTATTAATTTAATGAATATTTTCTATATTCTTGATCTTGTATTCTATGTAGAAACCCACATCATATTCAAACAAGAAAATGTTTGTTTCTTCTTTTCTGGTCTATTTAGGCAATATGTTTTTCTTGCCTTCTTGCACTAACTAGGATTTTTTTAATCCGACACTGAATATGCTCAGTATTAATTACTGTATACTTTCACACCTGATCCATATTTGAGAGGCAAAGCATTTAGTCCTTGCCACTAACAATAATGTCACCAGTTGCTTTTCTATAGGCACATACTGACAGCTTTTGCCTGAATAAGTATTAAACTTTGTCAATATGTTTTTATGCATCAGTTGGTATAATCCTGTGCTTATTCTCCTATATATTAGTGTCAACTCAGAAGTCTACAGAACATCACAGCCAGTAGGATGTGTACACACACACACACACACACACACACACACACACACACACACACGGGTGGAGAGGGAAAATGGGAGAGAGAGGGGAGAACTCATAGGTGTTACTTTATGTGATTTTTAAGACTCACTAGTGCAACTCTGCAGAGTTCCAATCTAAAAGCAGACAGCCTCCTGCAGAACTAGAAGAATCCTATCCCATCCTGAAGGCCATCACACAAAAAGATCAGATGTCCTGGCCTAAAGATTGTCTGATACTAGCATCCTCTTCAAGCTGTCAACCAACGAGATGAGGCCCACTCTGAAAACTGCTTTCCTCAACCAGCTCTCCCATGCAGTAAACACCCCTACAGAAACACATGAAACAATATGTTGTCTGGGCATCCTATGGCCCTATGAGCTCCTTCGTATGCTGCTGCTGGTTTATTACAGACTGCCTCTCCTGACATTGTTTTATCAAAGAGTTAGTATCATCTTGCTTTAACTCAGCAGATAATCCCCACAGGCCAGGAGGGAAGGCTAGGCTATCACACAGCCTTTATCCTCCCCTTAGCCCCAAGGTTGGTTCCAGCTTTCCTCTAGCATAACTTTACTTCTGTCTTAAGATGTCTCATTAGCAATTCCTAACAGGAGCAGGGAATGAATTCTCTCCGATAACCATGAGCTCAGGGCATCTTTCATGTTGAAGAATATTTTCACTCGATTTAGAATTTCTTCCTATTCTCTTTTTCTTTTTCTTAATACTTTTTAAACGTACTTTAAAAGTGCTATGTCACTGCCTCCTGGACTCCACCGTTGCTAATGAGAACTTGTTTCACTTGGAAGATTCTTCTTCTCTAAGTAAGGCATCCATTTTTGTC
This sequence comes from Rhynchomys soricoides, assembly GCA_019843965.1. NCBI lineage: Eukaryota > Metazoa > Chordata > Mammalia > Rodentia > Muridae > Rhynchomys > Rhynchomys soricoides. Next base: position 3,863,783 of record JADRCH010000198.1, read on the forward strand.
TGGTTTCTTTCACCTTTGGTTTCCTCTCTGTTTTCATCAATGTTTTTGTGATGTTTTTAGCATAGGCGTCTTTTATTTTGTCCTGTTTGGCAATTACTCTGTCCAACTCCCTCACACCCTCCTTGAGCTCAAAGATACCTTTTAGCACACCGCCCCATCACAAATTGTTCACAATGGACAATTTTTACCCATCTGTCTTCAAGCTCTCGAAGTCCTTCTCTGACATGCCCATCCCCATCATGGAGCCCATTCAGTCAATTATTTTCTTTTTGTTATTGACTTTAAAGTTGTAAATTCTCCCTTTGTTTCTTCTTAGCTTTCTGCTGAGACCTGCTATCCTTTCTGTCATGTTACCAATATCTGCTGTCAACTTTCACAATAGCTGTTTGAAGTCCTTGTCAGGTGAACCATCATCCATGTCACTATGATAAAAAAAAAAGTGTTTTAAATTATTCTTTTTGATGAAAGTTGAGGTTTTTCTGGTTTCCCATATGCCAAGGAATTTTAATTAATTAGATACACAGGAATAGAACATATATTTAAAATGCAATAATTAGAACAGTTTTTGCTTGCAAAACAAATACATCTCCATTATAGAAGAACTTTTATGTTAATAAAAAGGAAAATAAAACAACCTATGACCTAACTTAGGAATGACTATTTATTTCTCTTTATATGTAGCCTGTCAGAATGTATTTGACATTTCATCTCTACATAACTCATTGGATCTTCTAATGCCTATTCTTCCTCAATTAGAGATTTTGATCCTTGGATTGGGATGTTTGCTTCCTGGGAAGCCATGGCTTTCCTCACCTTGGTCCCCTTCATGCAATCCTGGTCCATCACACTTTCTTCTTTCCTTTTGAACCTATACTGTCATTTCATTCCTCAACCAGGAAGCTCTCTTAGCAGCCTCTGTCCCACTACGGACTCTCTCGCCTTTATTGAGATTTCCACAAAGATTCTGGTGTGTCCTTTATCTAGTGATAAGTCACTTTCCTCCTGCACTGCCTATGAATTATGAGGTGGTCTAAATCTGCAATGACTCCTCTGTTGTTTTCACCATGAGTTCTTCTTCACACTCAAAATGGCTTCTGCAGAAGAGATGATCCTGAATTTTTATTTACAGAGCACAGTTGATAGGACACAGTCTGTAACCTATTTTAGCATTCCCTAGGCCATCCTGTACATCACACCTAGATCTGTTGGAAGTGAAAGGCAGTGTTTATCACACACACATACACACACACACACACACACACACACACACACACACACACGGTGGGAAATCTCTCTTATGGGGAAGACACTGTGAATTTAACATTCCTCACTTGACCACACAACATCTGTGCCCACTAGAAGAGAGCTCCTCAACTAGGTCCCTGGTTCCTGAAATCAGTGGAATTCTTGGTTTTACATCTATTGCTCTCACTTTCAGCACCCTTCTTGTGCTATCTCTCATAATGTGGTAGTAGGTTGCAATCTCTCAGCAAGGCAGTATACTCTTGGCTGCATGCAATGTCCTTGATCATCTTACCAAACCCAAGACAATCAATCTTATATCTATCAAAAGTTTCATCCCAGATCCTAACAGTATGATATCTTTTAAAGTCAATTTTAATTTTGTGCTGGTTCATAAGAAGCTGATCCAGGTGCTAGCCGTTTAAACCACAAATGATTGAAATTTTCAAAGGGTTAATTTATATCAAGCTATCTCATTTATGTATTTAATAACTTATTTCATATTCCACACAGAACCTCAAGAATAAGTCAATAAAATAATTAAGAACTATCTCCTAAGACTATGAAACTCCTTAGGAGATTAAAGTATATTTTTAAAAAAGACTATATAATACAAAGCACAGGTGCTGTAAACCCTCAGTGAACCCTCTAGAGAAGACACCCTCAGTGTTGGTAAGAACTGTCTTTTCTCTAACTGAACCTGTTTGTCTTTGAAATTTCCAGCACACAAGGGACAAATGAAAATACAGTTCTGTTATTCTCAACTGCCCAACTCTACCCCTTAAAAAAATGTTTTCTATGCCTATGGTACTAAATGCTCAGTGGATGCCCCATGGGGAGTTATAAGATTTGCTCTATCTCCTTTCTTGATATTTATATAGAAAATGGAATATGTGACATTTATAATTTTGGCAATATATCTCAAGGGACATGAAAATAATTGGAAAAGTATAATTAAAAATAATTTGATGAGAGCTGGAAAGATGGAGAGAGCAGGACACTTGCCATGTATGCAAGAGCATATGATTTGACACCCATCTCCCACATTAAAAGAAAAACAAAAAACAAAACAAAACAAAAAAACCCAGGTGTGGTGGTGTGCCCTCATAACCCCAACACTGGGGAGGTGGAGAATCATAGGCCAGGTAGCTTAGACTAACTGATAAGCTCTAGGTCAATGAGAGACCATATCTCAAAGGATATGGGTACTATTCTTGAGGATGACAGCTGATGATGTCATCTGACTTCTACACATGGCACACACATACAGAAGCATAAGCACACACATAACATAGAAAAAGAACTCAATGAAGAAGATTCTACAAGATGCCATGCAATAGGTGGTAACTGTTTGGCTTTTTCACAGTGCAATTTGATCCTTGGATGTAATTCTAATATCTTGGTAAACCCTTAAACAGAACCTTTTGAATAATCTGTTCCTTTCTTCTCTTATCCCTTGGACAATATTTTGTGAGCTTTCATTCAATATTTCAGTCATCTGCAGTAACATTCTTACTCTTATTAGATTGCATTTGAGGAAGTGGATGCTCTAAGAAGTTAACACGTTTTGTGAAAGGTCAAATGGCCAGTACAACAACTGGGGAAAGATTCAGATACAGAACTTCTGATTCTAGATTGCAAACTCCATCTATTAGGCAGTTCTAGTGAGCTAGACAGTGGTCTAAGACCTGAGGATAAATGGTTGAATAAGGCGGTTATAATTTATGTCCTCTAAGAGCCAGTAGGAAAAACAGACACAAAAAGCATGTTTTATGCAAGTCAGTGGCCCACAGAATGCTGGAGGCAGTAGCAAGCATAGAGCAGACCATCAGGGACAAAAACAATGCAGGTGGAAATCAATATTTTTGGCTGTTTCTCTCAGATCCTTCTAATTGTGTGACATATTTTTACTACCCCAGTTGTCAAAAGAAACACAAATGAAAAGGACAAAAGCATCATTTCTTTCAGGGACTTTGCAGAGTCTCTTGGAAAAATCTTAAGCAAAGAGTGAATGGCTTGTTACACTGGGGGAACATGGTGACAGCATACAGTTTTGAGGATGAAAGGCTTGCAAGTATCAAATATGGGAAGTATTTACAGTGCTGAGAAGTAATGTTTCTCTTCCTAGAGTGACAGAAAGAGTGCTGAGTCTAGAAGTAAATCAGTAGGGCGTGATTGTTCTGAGGGAGCCTGTGACGACCAATTTGATATCAGCCACTTTGTGGTTGATAAACACAACCACACTACAAGCCAAATCTTACATAAAAGAGAGGTTACTCCAGTCAAACGAATCATGTCTGTCTGTTTTCTGTTACTATAACAAATCATCTAAGACCTGTTCATCTAAATAATGATAATAATAATAACAATAAACAGTAATAAATAATTTCACTGTTCTGGAGCATAGCACCATTATCAGGTAGGGATCTTCTCAATTCTTTGTATCAAGAGCATCACATGGAAAGGCAGAGTAAATATGCTTGTTTAGTTCTCTCTCTCTCTCTCTCTCTCTCTCTCTCTCTCTCCCTCTCTCTCTCTCTCTCTCTCCTCTAATGAAGCCACTAATGTTATTATACGGCTCCATTCTTGTGAAATCATTTAATCCCAAGTACTTCCAACATATTTCATCTTCAGATGTTGTTAAAATATAAATTGGAGGTTTGAATTTTCAACATAAGAATCTTCAGTGGTCAGCCACCCACACAGAGTCAGGGTCTCTCCTTTCTGGCCACACCTCCAGGTGAACATTGGAGCATTGTTTAAAAAGTGGTGGGACTGATTCTGATAACTCAGAGGCCATAGACCCTGGGCTCTATAAAATAGTTGCTTATGGTTACCTCTCTCTGATGGCGACCATGGAGCAAGCTGTTAGCAGCCTTTAGGAAAGCACTCATCATTTACATTTCTGATTCCTTTGTCACCTTCAGTGGTTCAAAGGCAGACAGAGCAGCTGGGCTTTGAAAGCTCCGATTAAAAGGAAAATAAGAGAGAGTTCACAGGAATGAACCCTTCCAAGAAAATACCTAGCAATCTTCTAGCTTCCATAACAGTACTTCCAAGCCCACCCACCACAGCACCTAATTGAAATATTGATTCTTTGGTTAGGTCTCTAGCTTAAAATTCCAAGGCAAAAAGCCCCCACCAGCTAGAATCCCCTTCACAGCATCACAGCACAGGGCTCACAGTGTTTCCTTAACATTATGCTTCCCCAGCCTTTCATTTCAATTAGTCATAAAAAGATGAGGAAGGAAAGCATTGTCGGGAAGATTCCAGTCAGTGTTTTATTGCCTGAAATGCTTCTCAGGCTTAACTATTTCGTGGCAAACACGGGGCATGCTGTTTCCTTATAGGTAGGAAGTTAAGCAGAAAACAAACTAAATCTACTTTCTTTTAAATGATTTATCCAGTATGTTTGTATTACCCAATCTCATTTACGACTCTCTTTTTTTTTCTTAACAAGCACCCAATTTATGATGAGAAATTATCACCAATCCAACTTTTGCTATTCTTATTTTTTTTCCATTTAGATTCTAAGAGCAACGAAGTCCCTTGACATCATTATCTCCTGTGAATACTAATTATGTCACTACAACTGTGTGCCTGCTAATCTTCCAGAAATAATGTGAGAATTACTAGGACGTGATAGGAGCAGAATGGAATTAGAAACCTATTTGTGAATTTGTAAAAAAAAAAAAAAAAAAAAAAATCCCAGCTTTCGAAGAGCGGCAAAATGTGCATAGCCCAAAATGCTTTCAGAAAGAGACAGATGACCACAATGGAGACAAATGATGGTTCCTAATACCACACTCTGAGCTCAGAACAGCCACCCTGGCAAGACAGCTTTTTGAAGGTTCTTTCCTCCTTACCAGAAATGTAGTGCACATGATTTTTATCTCAGAGACCAGCCTCAACTCCAGATAAGGCCTGTTTTTAACATGTTTAATAGGTTCTGGTTCCTGTGAGAATAAAAATAATAATAATCTCTCCAGTAGGGTACGGAGGCAGTGTAGCAGTATCCAAGGCACCTCTGTGATGGAAGGCTGTCTTTCTTAAGCATTGCAGTGAATATATTTGTTGAGTGTCTGGATACAACGTGCTTCCCTCCGGTAAGTAGAGATGAAACCTATTGCGTCTTGACTGGTTGCAATGACACCAGCTTCTATGACACTACAATTGCAGAGGCATCTGAGAGCCACTAGGTGAAGGAATTTACCAATGGTGTCTACATGGTCACACAGGGCCAAATCACAGAGGTATTGATTCCCCCAAACTCTGTTCATGATTCTTTCTGTAGAATACAGCAGCTCACATCACCTTCAAAACCAGGTCTTAGGTATTTATCCAAATCATTTCCCTTCACTGTCAGCTCACTGAAGTGGTCCAGGTAACTGGTCATCTCTTTCTAGTCCCCAGATGCATGCTTCTGCTTGTCCCTTGATCCCAATCTATCTCTTGTCTCACCACATAACCTTCAACCTCAACCATGCTCCAGGGCTTTTTCTCATCTCATCTCATCTCTGACACCATTTTCATATATCTGTTCTGTATGCACTCACACACATGCGTGCACATGTGTGTGCTCGTGCGCATGCACACACACACATCATGTACATGTCAGGGTCTATTTTTACTTTTGAGGTCCAATTGAACTTACTTCACATCTACCTGGCTCTTCACAATCTATGCTATCATTTCTCCTGAGCCTGTTCCTCTTCCTTCCATTCCCTGTATCCCAACCTAAGTTAGGTTTCTCTATTTCTCCAATATCTACAACACCTACAATTAACTGTCTGCCCTTATCATTGCACTATACAGGGATGTCAATGTCCTCTCACAGCTGTTTTGGTTTCATCACAACAATGCTCTTTATAAGCTCATGTGTTTGAATACTTGGTCCCCGGTGTGTAGCATTGTTTGAGAAGGTTATGATGCCTTTAAGGAGGTGGAGTCTTGCTGGAGGAAATACATCAAAAGGGGTGGGCTTTGAGGATTTATATCCCTGCCCTATTTCCTATTAGCTCTCTGCTTTCCTGACTATCTTGCTGGATCCATGCTATTGCTTGCCATGCCTTCTCCTTCATGATGAATTGTAGCCTTCTGGAGCTGGAAACCAAAATAAGTCTTTTCTTTTGGTTGCTTTTGTCAGGATACTTTATCACAGCAGCAGAAAGGTAACTAATGTGAGAATACTAATACAAGCCTGGCTTCTCCCAGTTGCTTTAACCAATAAGTATGCGGGCATCCTTTGAAGCTGCATCTGTTGGCTTATAAATATTGACACAAATGGGTGACAGGTAGTTAGGGAGTGTTTATACAACCTTCCTGCAGCTCTAGGCACCAATTACCCCCATCTCTTTTTAGCTCTGTGAATTATTGCAAATACAGTGCACCTGTGTTCTTTCTGATCCTCTCTCAGTGTCAAAAACGGAAACTCTGATACAACTTGGCTTCAGATTTTTAAAACTTGATGTTAGCTAAGGATAGCAACTGTGGTTTTCTCTAAAAAGCTCCATCATTAGACTGAAAAAACTACACTATCTGAGAAGAATGAAATTCTTAATTGTGTTTGTGATGAAATATATGAATAAATAAATAGGACACATTAATATTTCAGTAACGCTGTGGCTATCTTCTAGAATAGTGCACGCACTGCCAAGTGCAGCTGGTTGTGTTCTAAGTATCTTTTTTATATGTCTATTTCCCACACTTGATTCCAGGCTAATTGCCTGTTCAAATCATGTGGCCAGAATCTAGCATGGCAGTTGACACATGATAAAAATTCAATACTTTTGAATGAAAGATTTATATGGCCTTAAACCCTCTGTGGAACTTTGGCTAGGCTTAACTGCTTGTCCTAACATCCCGATCAAAAGTCCATCCACACTTAAATTCAATTCACAGTCCATCACTACTAAAGTTTGTGTCCTCTGAAAGCCACTTGTTGTATCCCATGAGTCTATTGCTCCAGAGCAGAACTCTGACCTTTTCTCTAGGGATGTAAAGATGGTGACTTCTCTGCCAGGATGACATTTCCCTGATCCTCAGCCATCTGCAGATGCTACCACTTGACTGTCCTCTTAAGACCTTTGAGAGCTCTCTCTCCCACTCAAACTGTGCCAACTAAATTCTTAACCACATTCGCTGGGATTCTGTCCACAGCAGACGTGAGCAGGGAGCAGCTCCTTGGATATTGATTGCTATCACCCCTTTACTTATGAGTTCCAAGTGCATCAGCTTTTCAAATAATTGTGTTGTAGATGCCCCACTCCCACCCTTTTTCCATTTCCTGTTCCAAGAAGAGAGATAGATCCCTTCTTGGAATGTCAGTTCCTCCCATATGACTCCTAGATCCTTCTCATTCTGTCTCTCCGAGGACCTTACACCATCACCCACAGCCGTCTCACTTCTGTGCAACCCTTTCTGTCTATCACTCCTTCCATACAACTTTGAGAATACTCAAGTGCCTCTCATCACACATGTATGGTCTCGACTGTACACATGTGTACATCTTCCATGTTTTGTTTGTGGCCTCAGAGCATCTTGCACACTGTCTTCCCAGGGTCTCATATGATTTTGTTTGGCTAAGTCCAGAGGACAGTCTAGCCTTCACTTTTGACTACTCCATCAGACACAGACCAAAGCTCTTCCCCACGGTACTGTCTCCCCCTAGCTTCCATGGCATTGCCCTTCCCAGCTTTCCTTCTAACTCTGGCCACTCCTTCCATTCCACAGGTGTGTTCCTTCATCTCAATCCATTCTCCAAATGGCGTATCCTCTGGGCCTGAACTTGAAGTCAATTTCCATTCTCATTTCTAAAGGGAAAATGTCACATTCCATTATTCCCTTTCTTTTTAATAACAATTTTTATTGTTCTTGAGTATTTCATACATGTATACAGTGAAACATGAACATACCCATCTCAACTTTACCCTCCAACATGCCCCATACCACCCCCAACACATCCCTCCTTTCATGTCTTGTTTTTATTTTTTTATAACTCATTAAGTTCAATTAGTGCTGCCCATATTTCCATGGGTTTGGCCACCTGCTGGAGTGAGGAAAACTATCAGTGGTTTCTTTGAAGAAGAATGATTCTTCCTCCTGGAGCACCTATAGTCAAATGTGTCTCCTAAGCTTTATATTTACAAGAGAAAGTGAGTGCATGCTTGCCAGTCATCCTTTGCACTGTTCCATGCAGGGAGTCACCCCACTCTCGATTACTCTCTCTTCTTTTTGTCCCTCGCATCTGTCAACATCAATCATACACTATGCTCCCAGAGGCTCACAGGTAAAGACTCTCAGGACTTTTTGAATTGAGGGTCAGAGGAACTGATGGAGGTGCAGTTGCATGTTAGCTTGATCTTTGCCTATAACAGCATCCAGCATCAGACACTACTTCTTTGTTGGGCCCCATTCTTGCCCTGAAGCCAAACATCAAGCACCTTTGGATCACTGTTCAGTGATGAGAGCAGTTTCACTGAGCTCTGTGTCTTGCTTCCATGTCTTAAAAGTCCAATTTGACTTAATCAAAATTAAATCTCACTGTTTTAATCCTTTGATACCAGTCACTGCCTCAGTTTAAGTTTGTTCTCTATACCAGGGATCCTTACCAAGGAGAAGAGACAAACTGGAGCTTTTTTCTTTACATTTTATTCTGTGTTTTTCGGTGACCTCTGTTTCAGGCCTGTCATCTGAGAGTACTTGCGAATCACTGAGTGCCTTTAAACTATTAACAACCATCACTTGGCCTCACTTTCTTAACAAAATTGAGACTACTGCAGGACACAGCACCTAAGGATGATTCCAAATCTAATCTCATGAGGGTCTCAGGTTTTTTTTCACCTCTGGTGAATGCACTTCATTTCTTTTCCCGTTGCCTTGAAAATTTTGAACTCCTAAACACAATGCTTGACCCAAGCTCATAAAAAGCAGAAAATCTATTAGGGGTGTTTGTAAGCACATGAGCAGGCTGTGGTGGTAGTCTCATGTTCCCAAAGACTAACATTAGCAAAGTGTCTTGTTGCCATTCTTATCCCTCCTGATGCTGTTGAGACCAATGCAGCATTTTTCATTCCATGTCACAAATGGGTCACATATATATATTTTTAAAATCATGATCACACTTCAGATAGGAAAGTTTGCAGCCTCGCAGAGTCCTTGGCAGTAAGTGATTCATTTACCTCTGAAATGGTACAAAGGGTGACCCATGATTGCATCAAAACCTTTTCATTTTTTTCCGAATGCCTTGACTGTCATGCAATAGTTTGGTTGTTTTGCAGCCTTCCTCTTCTCTGATAACGTATTTATGCTTTGGGATTACAAATATGAGAATGGTGTTGTTGATCAAAATTTTGTCAGTGGTTGTACAGTTTGAAATAAAACCTTTGATAATCTCAGTGCTTCCTCCTGTGCCTTAAATCACAACCCTCTGGTGTGGCAACATTTCATTCTAGGTGATGCTAATCACAAATTATAAATTTGTGTGTGCATGCCTGTGACTTATTTTAATGTAATTTTAACAGAAATGATGCCAGTGTGTACAATTTAAAAAGAAAAATAGTGGTCCTTTCCTCCATTCCCACTGGAAAAATTTTCAAGCCTTTTAGCTATTCTTCAATACTTCTAAATAATGTCTGTAAGTATTCCTTGTTGATATGTTCAATTGCAAGCATTACTTTCAATTTCTGGGTTAGGACATGGGTTTAGATACCATGACAGAGACTAAAATGCCATGGGCTTAAAGTAGAAGTTTAGATTTCTTTTAGGAATGGCCAGGCCTCCATTGGTTTAGATGCCTTTAGTCACCTGGTGGAAGATCAGTTGCCATGCCATCCTTACTTCATCCCATATGGTGGGGAGAATGGAACAGGAAGAGTTCAGAGCTTTTTTGTTAGCAGAAAGTGTGTGTATGTGTGCATGTGCATGTGTGTGTGTTCACATGTATATATTTCAGATTATGCATATATCAACTCAACTTCTATCTTGTTACCTAGAACTTGGTGTCATTTGTGGTCCCACCTAGCTGCAAGGAAGGTGGGAATATTGACTATTGTTCTTGGAAACTTTAGTATCAACTACAATTCTCTTAGTATAGAAGAAAATATTGTACATTTCTAGGCAACCATTAGCTTCTTCTACATGTTCTACTTTGAAACAGAAGCACTTGACCCTTATAAGCAAACCACACGTGCGCGCGCGTGCGCGCGCGTGCGCGCGCGTGCGCGCGCGCACACACACACACACACACACACACACACAAATTTTTGGATACTATTCTATTGCATCTCAATTTTGATTAGAAAACATCTAGTGTTAAAACTGAGAAACACTACAACTACATCATCATGTACTTCCTCTCTTGGCCATCAGGAACTGAAAACACTTTGATATCTTTATACATAGTTATCTCTCCAGTATAATTTTATTGTCAAAAGACATAACCAGGTCCAGCTCTGGTTCATCTGTACTGCAGTCTCCTCCTAGGACTATCCAGTTGTCAGGAATATCATTTCTGAATGGTGGTAGAGGCTGAAGAGGGAAATCAGATATATAAAACCACTTAAACCTTGTCTTATAAGTGGCAGTTGTCACTTCAATCCACATGCCATTGACCAGGCAAGTCATATGGCAAGTCCAAAGCCAGTCCTTCCTACCAAGGGCAGATGCCAAAGATGTGACCAAAAGGAAGAGGAATGGGTGGGACAAATAATACCAGGGCTCAATTCTCCTGCTTCAGCCCAGCAGTTGTTCTACTGTCTTGTGTGCTAACATCCTAGCTTTTGTCTTGTGTTTCAAGGAAATGTTCTTAGCTTCTCCACATATGTTCCAGAATCACTTGCCTCCCTGATATTTGGTTTCCTTCTCTCTTTTTAGTCAATGTCTGAGCATGTTGTCAGTTAAGACAGTAAATCTTGAGTGTTCTGCACTGTGGGTCTTGAAGGACTCAAGTTAAGGCAAACAGCAGAGACCCAGTCCTTTGAAAGAGAGAACACCAAATATCATCATCTATGAGTTCTTTCTTTAAAGTTATCAATTTCCCTCAAAGCGGAATTTTTCACATTTTAATCAGGGGAAGGTGATGGCTGCCAACATTTTTGTAGCAGAGATGGGAAAGTGTGATGATCGTCATTAAAATAACTCTCAGAAGATGATTCAAGGAAAGGGAAAGGCGTCCATATGGGAAGTCTAAAACTCAAGATGGAATAGTAAGCAAGTGGTAGATCTAAAGCGGGAAGGAGGGACACAATGCCAAATAGTTTTCAACAACCGCCCAGTGTCTCACTCCTCAGTGTGCTCCTCTGATGACAGAAATGCTTGTAGCAGCTTTGTTCCTAACTGAAAAGGCCACAATGGAGCAGTGGGATACCCACCAGCAAGATAATGGATAAGAGCTAGGGATGGGAAGATGGGAAGTCCCTCAAGAGGGCGGTGGATACAGTCATGGTTCTCTCACTCAATTTAGTATGAAATAGTAGTGAGCAAGGAAAAAATGGAGTGGCATAGAACAATATGCATTCTTGGAAATAAAATGTCAAGCTTAAAAATCAAGGCAAATCCCAAGAGAGATTATAACATTTTAACACCCCTAACAAAAGTTTTTAAGCAAGCTTAATTAAAAATAAATGTTATAGCTCAGTGGTTAAGAACACTTGCTTCTTTTCCAGAGAAAATTAGTTCAGTTCCTAGCACCCATATCAGATGTCTCACAACTACCTATAACTTTGGCTCCAAAGGTTCTGACTCTCTTAAGGAACCTGATCACATGCTGCAGAGGCACGCACACACACACACACGCACGCACGCACGCATGCACACACACACAAATAAAATTAGACATAAATCTTTAAAAATGTTTCTATGCTTATTGCAATTAAATAATTAACACAAAATTCAGAAAAGCATTTCCCTCTGAGAAAGGACTGAAAGGGATAGGATAGAGTAATGTATGTAACAGCTGAAACCATGCATTTGGAAGTGGGCATATGATGCTCCTTATATTATTCTGTTTTATGACTTGTAAATATCATTAAATATATGAAAGTCCTTTGAACACATTGTCAAAAGTAAAACATGAGATAGAAATAAATACCAGAACAAAAGATGTTTTCAGAAGATGTTTCTAATACCCTTGTAATATTCTGGGTAAGTGGAGAAATGCTAATTTGGAGTCATAATCTAGAAAGGCATGTTTAAATTGTAGGGAAACAGGTAAGTATAGAGAACCTCACCCTGGAGTGGTAGTGCACACCTGTAATCCTAGCAGTTAGTAGGCTAAAGCAGAAGCGTCACAAGCTTGAGGCTAGCCTGGGCTACATGGTGAGATTCAGTCGCTAAACTATGACAAAAGAAAATTTCATACTAAGATAAATTATAGAATAAGTATAGGAAATAACAGAACAAATTAAAGTGCAGAGCAAGTAAAACATGAAAATGAAATCAATCGATAACATGAAACTCATAAATATGCATGTTCACCAATTGAAAGGGATACATAAGAATTTGTAGAACTCTAGCAAAATATTGTATATGAGATAAAAGAATACGTAATGATAGGGAGGGAGGAACCTATATGTCAGAAAAAAAGTAAATTAAAGAAATCTGGCTTTATATCAGAGAAAAGATAAAGATCAAAAGCATTCTTAGAATTAAAAAGCATCACTATATAAAAGCAACGTTTACCTTTACATCAAAGATACAACCATCATGACTAGTGAGACGTAATAATATAGCCTCAAAACTTACTGAGAAAAAAATATATGATCTGGAATTAAGGTGGCTCCTTTCAAACCTCCAAAGAGATGTCATTTTTGTCTTAGACTTATTTGTCTGAGATCCATCTTGCTCCCCACCTTGTTCCCCATACCCCAGCCTTGCTCAAGTGTGCTCTTCCCTGCCAGCTGTATTCTCCTAGGTTTATGTGACTGCTGACTTAACCACCAGGTTTAGCTAATAGGAAGCCATTTTTCTCATTCCCCACCAAATAACACATCTCCAGCAATAGGACTCAGAACTTCTTCAGATGCCACCTGTTAATCCACCTCAGTTTCCAAGTCCAAACTGATCCCTTTGTTACTAGAACCAATGGGTATTCTATCCCTGACTCTCAATAAGTGCTAGGTTGCCTTGGTGTCCTTTTAGGCTCTTTGGCTTATTTACAGTAGAATACCCAAGTACAAACATTGTTGAGGTGCTAAGAGATGTTCCTGCTTTTGTAGGTGGACTGAGCTCCCATAACAAGCTTGTTATGTCACAAGCATTTGAGGTCTGAAATCTGGTACATTAGATGGTTGCTGTACTCCAAGTCTCACTAGGCTGAAGTTAAGGTACTTCCTGGATTGCATTCCTTTTTGGAGACAAGAGAAGAATCTCTTTGTCTATTGGCATTCATGGTATTAGAAGAATTTCCTTGCATGCAGTTATTACAGAGTTCCTGGTCCCTTGCTACCTGTCACCCAGTGGCTGTATTCAGTCCTAAGGGCTGCCTGCATGTTTGGCTCATGGTCCTTGTCTTCATCTTTTAAGCCAGCACACAGAGGGTCACAATGCTATGTATTTTCCAATTGCTTTCAGCTATTTCTTTTCTATTATTTTTTTTTTTAAAAATTATGTTGCACAAAGTAGAGGGCTTCATCTCTATATATTTCTATATATTACATTTCTATATATTAAATAATACCGTTGGCCATAATTATCCTATTGGTAGTTGATGGATACTGAGGTATAGAAAGTCAGTTTTCTTCTTAGGTATGGCCGCTGGAAGGGTGCCCATTCGCCAGTGGATAGTACTGCACTCATGTACCTGCAAGCATGAGTACTTGTCCATGGGTGTGGCATCATATCATTGAAATTCTCTGTATTCTTCTCTTCCCTAATAGCCCCACCCCTTATCTTCTTGTCCTCACCACAAGCCACACTTTGATATATCAGGAAAAAGTATATAATCCTTGTCTTTGTGAAAGCATTCTTCTCCACAGTGGAATAAAATCAAGGGTATATATTTACGTTTTCTCTATCCATTCATCCAGTGATGGACACCGAGACTGAGTCCATAGCCTGGTTCTTGTGAATAACACCGAAAGGAATGTGAGTATTCAAGTGTCACTGTAGTAAGCAGACTCGGATACACACGCAGATCTGTTATAGCTGGATCATATGGCACTTCTACTTTTAGTTTTTTCTGAGAAGCTTCCATACTGATTTCCATGGCACTGTACTGATTTACATTCCGACAGTGTCTAAGTTCCTCTCCACTCCTATTCTTAGCAGAATTTGCTACTTGGTTTTTTGTTTTGTGTTGTTGTTGTTGTTGTTGTTGTTGTTGTTGTTGTTGTTGTTCTTTACTGGGGTAAGATAGAATCTCCATGTGGTGATTTTTAATTATTCTTTGGTAATTTCTTACCTTTCACTCCTCCACATACCTCTCGTCAACTCTTTTCCAACTTCAGGTCTTCCTTTTTCAACTTCCCTCTGAGTCCAGTTAGTGCTGGTACATGTACATAGTCATAGGACCATCAATGCAGCATGACAAACCTACAAGCTGCCACAACCATGGAGCAAACCGACTTTCTCTCCCTATCAGCTTTCAACTGGCAATAGTTCCACAGGGAGGAGAAAGACCTGGTAAGCCCCTCTCTCTTAAAGTAGTTTGAATTTGCATTTCCCTAATGACTAAGGATACTGAACATTTTTCATTTACTTACAGACCATTTGTATTTCTTTACTTGAAAAAAATCTATTCTGCTCATCTGCCTATTTTTAAAATCTGATTATCTGATGTCTTAGTGTTCAGGGTTTTCAGTTCTTTACATGTTGGAATCAGTCCTCTGTCAAGTAAACATCAATAGTCGTTCTCCCCCTGACCCCCCGACTCTTCTTTTCCTCAACTGATTTTAAGTGCTCATGTAATTCTATTGGGCCTGCTCAAACAACTCAGAACAATTTCCTGATTTCATGTCTACTGGGAGCAGCCTTGATTCCAACTGCAAAGGCCACATTGCCAGGGAGCCATGCTGTCACAGACCTAATGGCAGGAGGGAAAGATCCTGGGATGGAAAAGGCC
Organism: Rhynchomys soricoides; assembly: GCA_019843965.1. Taxonomy (NCBI): domain Eukaryota; kingdom Metazoa; phylum Chordata; class Mammalia; order Rodentia; family Muridae; genus Rhynchomys; species Rhynchomys soricoides. The sequence continues at coordinate 3,879,084 of JADRCH010000198.1, forward strand.
ATCAACTTCATCATTCCTTCTACATCTTGCTTAGTTGATAATTTCTTGAACTATGCAGGTGATTCCTGCTAAGGCTTGATGTTCAGGAGAATTACCCTGAATATGTAGGACCAAGTTATATGTTGTTCTCCCAGCTCTCTGCATTCCCCAAGGCAGTGGTTCAATATTCAACATTCTGCCAAAAAAACAGCCAGCATTGAGAGCAATCTCAGTAGTAAGGACTGATTCTGTGCTTCTATTCAGTTCTCAGCATCTTATGTGAAGGAAGCAAAACAGGGAGACCAAATTACTGCCAAGATACAAAATCAGTCAATGACAGAACAACAAAATTATTTTATGTTCATTCACTTATGTGTCTAATAACACTTGCTAAGCCCCAGGCTGCTAAGTGTTTCTACTTGGGAGACAAACATGAAATCAACTTTTTCCATCATCCTGCAGAGCTTCCTATCTGTCTAGGACCCAAATACAATAAATGTGTTTATATGTTTAATGCTGAGTGTGTGAATTTCCCATGCATTTTCACATGGGAATCTGATCTGCTATAGAAATATTTGTGTTTTCTCTATGACAGTTGTCAGAATGGTAAGATAAAACCCAAATAGTGGCTATGTGTCCTCAGACAATTTAGTTAGTAATAATTCTTCCCTAGGAAAGGCATTGCAAGCAGGATTCAATGCTATACTTGGAACTGGCTTATAAGTCCACACTTAATCAGTGAAAACTGCTATCAAGATGATTGCTTAATCTCTCTTATCCTGCTTTACTATTTACAAAATGGAGACAGGACAGTAATAATCAATTTATGAGTAATGGAAGGATTAAACGAAACTATATATATATATATATATATATATATATATATATATATTGCAGTTTTGTATCACTACATTCTTATTAACATCAAGATACACTTAAGAACTATGGAGTTTATACATAGTTAGCATAGTGTTTATATATCAATAAAATGGTGGGCTCAGGAGGGCCTGTAGTAGAAAGACATGGAGCACGGATTATGATTTAAAGGTTCTTTAGGGAATCTAGAACTAAACAAAGGTTTTTGTCCCTTCCTTTCTTCAGTGTCTTTATCCATGCAGGACAAGTTAAGGTGCTAAGCCCTTGTCCTAGTTAGGGTTTCTTTTTCTTTCTTTCTTTCTTTCTTTCTTTTTCATACTTTATTTACATTTCAAATGTTTCCCCCTTTCTAGATCTCCCGTTGGAACCTCCCTATTCCCTCCCCCTCCCCCTGCCACTATGGGGATATTCCCCCACCCACCCACTCTCATCTTCCCTCCTTGGCATTCTCCTATACTGGGGGATCTAACACCCTCAGGCCCAAGGGCCTCTGCTCCCCCTGCTAGCTAAGGTTTCTATTGCTCCAATGAAACACTCTGACCAAAAGCAACTTGGAGAGGGAAGAATTCATTGTTCATCATGTAAGGAAGTCAGGACAGGAACTCAAAACAGAGAAAGAACCTGGACACAGAAGTGAATGCAGAGGCCATGGAGGGGTGCTGCTTATTAGTTTGCTCCCCGTGGCTTGCTCAGCCTGCTTTCTTTTAGAACACAGGACCACCAGCTCAAGGGTAGCTCCACCCACCTGGGCTGGGACCTCCGCCATCAATCACTAAGAAAAGGCCCTACAGCCAGATCTTAAGGAAGCATTGTCTCAATTGCAGGTCCCTCATTCAGATAACTCTAGCTTGTGCCAGGTTGACATACAGCTATCCAACACAATCCTAGAATATAGAGCTCTTCTATTGCTGCAGAAACGAAACTAGAAATGAGTTTTGATCAACTCCAATGAAGGTTTTTAATTCATCAGAACTAAACAATTCTTTGAAAATGAAATTGCCAATGTTGCAATTGAATTGAGGTTGATTTGAAAATCCCTTTCAACACAAATCTCTGGAAGCCGCTCTCACAGTTCACTTGGGTTCCTGCTGGTGTAGCTGCTCTCTCCCTGGAGAGATCTTAAATGATAAAAGAAGCTGCAAGCTGTGTGAGAACTGGAGAAGCACAGGAACAGATGAGAGTAACCCAGACCAAGAAAGACAAGCTGCTGCCCAGGGAAGAAATAGTTGAGACTGTCTGCAACAGCAGAATGGAAACCAAGCCCCAAGACAACACCACCTACCTCTTCAATGCCCACCTAAAGCTCAGTAGCCCCATGTTAGGATCTCAGACTTCTATGTTTAAAAGGCCACGGGCCATTTTCTTGCTGTGGATAAGATCAAGAGCAGCAAGCACTAAGGTCCAGCTTGAACAGTACCAAACACACAAGCAGAACAGATCAGGGTTTGTCAGGCAGAGAGTAAGTCAGTGTTTGTAAAGCAGGACCTTGTCCTTAGCCAATTCAGAGTGGATTCCTTTGGCTTTTCTAGAAACAGAGGCTCTGTTAAGCCCTCTCGAACAGCAGATGTCTTGTCACTACATACACCCAACGAGAAGGGGCCTGCTCACAAAAGCAGCTAGTTCAACTCATGTGAGAAGCATCATCAATACTGAGACATGCTTCTTTCTCTTTTTATTTGTGTCTTCTTATTTCTCCTTTCTTACAAACTGGCACATTCTATGCATTTTCCAGCAAGTTTGCAAAAGGAACCAATATAGTGATCCTTCTGACTTCATTTGTCCTTGTTTTTCAGGCCAGGTTTCCTGATGACTCAATAGCCAGCTTACAAATTGGTTCCCTACAAGTCAAATGGTTGCTACTAATCTGATAAAGTGCAACTCTCTGGTTAGGGAACCCTCTCAAGTCATTCTGCTGTGGTCCTGCTGCCTTCTGAGGTAGTGGTGAATTGGCAATTACTCTGATAAATGTGGCTGCTGGAGACCCAACTCTGTTCATACAACAAACATTAATCAAGAGTCTACAATGGGCCAGTGCCTACCAAGGCCTGAGCCCTTGGGGTGGGTCCATTCCTCCCCTCATATTCCAATGAAGAACAGTACTGAGAAGAAAGGAAGATTCATCAATGTATTAATACCATAAAAACTTTTTATCCTGGCCTTATACTTGGTAGAAGGAAAAACCAACAATAATGTAGACAGCATCAACCCAAGGAGCTCTGGGAGGTGTAGCTACAGCAGATGACCTGAATGGATTTTCAATAACAATTTCATTACATTGATTTAGTGTGGGTGTGCATGAGTGTGTGAGTGTGCCTCCATCTAATGTAGGTCCCAGGGATTAAACTGTGATTATTGGGCTTAGCAGAAAATGCCTTTACTTGCTAAGCCATCTTACTGGCCCAACCTGTGTGGATTTTGTCAGGACCTAGGCTTGTTTTTGATGTAGACACTGGTGTCAAAATCTATATACTCAGAACCTCTCCCAACTGATATGCCTGTCCCAACTGAAGACAACCAAGATAATATTCATACCTATAAGCTCCTTGTTTGGGAATCAGAAAGAACAGGACTCTAGCTCTAGCTCTGCTCTGTTCTCTTGAGCAAGCCACTCAGTCTCTTGGATTTCAGTGTTCTCATACAAAAATCCATGCTAAAAAAATCTTGCCTCCTGTGTTCTTCATGCATCATTGCTATATTTGCATTTTTCTTTTCTTTTTTTTTTTCTTTTCTTTCTTTCTTTCTTTTTTTTTTTTTGAAAAAGGAATAAAAGAACATATTTTATTTTGGACTAAAAGGCCTAATTAAAGTGTAGCCTCTCATAGTAAGGAATACATGTTACACATACTCACAGATTACTAGATACAACCAAAACATCATTAAATAAGGATAGATGGTTTTATTCCTTTTCCTGCCACTTTTGAGTTCAACAGAGCCTTGGCACAGCAAGGTTCGATCTACTCCTCCCATGTCTTCTTTCTCAAGGGTTTCCATACAGAAAAAATAAGATACTCCTTGTTCACCTAAGGGAACAAGGATTCAGTGGATGAGTTATATGACCAATGTTCATACTAAATTTGAAAGAGTTAGTGATATTAAAACACAGTAAATAAAGTTGAAAGAGAAGATCTGAGGAATATTACAGCAACATTTATAATGATAACAGTTAATATATAGTGTACATGTATTAGATTAAAAAATAAATAAAAATGTGATATCAAAAGATAATAGTAACTCTTAACATAAAAGATATGCTAATGGGAAAGACAGTAAGAAATTAAAAAATTAACAATTGTTAAAATTTTTAGACTGCTTTCTATACATGTGAACACCCTGGCCTTTCCTATATTGGTCTATATGTCTTTTTCCTTCAGAACTTTTTTCTTTGGATATTTACTTTATTTACATTTCAAATGTTTTCCCCTTTCCATGTCTCCCCTTTGGAAACCTCCTATCTTATCCCTTCTCCCCCTGCCTATATGAGGGTGCTCCCCCAGCCACCCACCCACTCCTATCTTCCCTCCCTGGCATTCCCCTATACTGGGGCATCTAATACCCTCAGACCCAAGGGCCCCTCCTCCCACTGATGTCCAACAAGGCCTTCCTCTGCCACATATGTGGCCAGCACCATGGGTCCCTCCATGTCTATTCTTTGATTGGTGGCCAGTCTCTGGGAATGCCTGGGGGGGTGGGGGTGGGGTCTGGCCAATTGGCACTGTTACTCCCTCCATGGGGTTGCAAAGCCCCTCAGCTCCTTCAGTCCCTTCTCCAACTCCCCCATCCTGGACCCCACACTCAATCCAATGGTTGGCTGTGAGCATCCACCTCAGTATTTGTCAGGCTCTGGCAGAGCCTCTTGGGAGACTGCTTATTATGCTTCCATCAGCAAGCACTTCCCAGCATCCACAAGAACTTCCGGGTTTGGTGGCTGCATATGGGATGTATCCTCAGGTAGAGCAGTCTCTGGATGGCCTTTCCTTGAGTCTCTACTCTACACTTTGTCTCCATATTTCCCCCTGTGAGTACGTTGTTCCCCCTTCTAAGAAACACTGAAGCATCCGCATTTTGGTCTTCCTTCTTTGAATTTTTCTTATTCCCATTAAGTGATTTAACTGTTCTGACTCTTAGAAGCCATGTCTTTTCTCTTGTGTCAGAAAGTAAATCCAGGTTTGACAGAGAGGGTAGAAAGGACTTCCAGGACATCTTATCTAGAGAATCAAAGTGAAGTGGAGGAATCTTGAGATCATGTGCTCTATGACTTTTTCTTGCATAGCTCTCCTGGAGACTTCCAGGCACTATGGCATAAAAGAATCAAGAGTTATAATATCCAAGTTCAATCAGAGTTGGCTCAGAAAATTCTTGGCTACTACATCTCAAAGGAGCAGCAGGATCTCCTCAGGAAATACCTCTAGAAGAGCTTGCCCATTTTATTACATTACAGAGACCACTGGAACCCAAAGATAACACTGTGGAAAAAGGGCTCTCCCTTCTCCATACATGCAACCAGATGAATGGGTCTCCAATAATTAAAAACAAGATCCCTGATAGGCATATCCTTCTGTCTATAATAGTAAAACCATTCAACAGTTACAAATACAACATAGAAGAAAATAGGGCTTGAAAATGGATTTTCCACATTGCCAACAAGTTTTCCAAAAATACTTTGCAGCAAGCAAGCACTGCATGAGTACAGTGAGAACCCTCAGAGCTCTTTATTAATTCATGATAGCAGAGATAAGAACATTGCTTATCTGTTAATCTGGATATATGGTTGTAGACTGTTTTAATTTTAAAAAAAGTTAATGTACTACATGAGTATCTTAAGTAAAGATAAGGGGTCATATAGATGATTGACTGATGACCATGATCATGATGAAGATAATGCTCACAGCAACAGGGTAGAGACTTAGACATGTTGATCTTCTGAGCATTGTACACATTTCTGTAGTGGTTGGGGGCCCACTCACGAATTTGTAAAGCTTCAGCTGTATCAGTTTGCTTACAGTGACCAATCAAATGCCTGTACTTGGGTTGTAATCATACTTAATAGAAAAATCCAGATGTCTCAGGCATATCAAAGAATCTAGAGTAGATAGTGTAGAGCCACCCATTATTGCCTTGGAGAGCATAAGGTTAACATGCAGCTTTAAAATTACCAAGACCTATAGAGCATGATCAGAATAGGCTAAGTAAGTGAGCTAGAAATGAAAGATGGTTCCTAGTGAGTGTAGAAGCTCTTAATGTGCTCACCCAAACTCCCCTGTTCTGAAATCTTACTTTGGTAGCTAATTTATCATTTACTCTATGCCTAAAATGTCATCTTTCTCAGATACTTGAGATACTTATGATAATATTCAATCTCCACGAAGAACAATCATTTCTGAGTTTAAGCCCCAAATTCTTTCCTGTGCACAGCCATTGCTACTAATGTTGGCATTTCAGCTTTATTCATGAATTATTTAATACCCTGCATAATGAGATGTTTTGGATAATTATAATGAAATTCATATAGAGAAAACAATTTAAATATCAATTCAATTCACATAGATTAACTTAGCTTAAATATAATTTCATTTTCTTGAATTCATATTGCTATTTGAGTTATTGTGTTTTTAATTAATTAAATTTGCTCTTAGAGAATTCTACACATATATACAATGCATACTGACCACACTCAATCCCCACCCCCTCCAATCTCTCTACTACACCTGTACCCACCATCTCCCCACAAATCTCTCTCACACATTTGTATCTGTTTATTTTCTTTTGTGACTGTGTGTAACAGGAGCCATCTCTTTGACTGTAGCTTTGGAGATATCAGTTGGATGTCACAGCCAGGCTCAGAGATGGGTATACAACTGAAGACAGTGATTCTTACTCTTTCAGAATCTACCAATAGCCAATAGTTCAACAGTAAGGGCTAGGATGCTAGGATAGCTTCCCCATTCCACAGCTGATTGTTAATAGGGCCAATCTTATGTGGCCCAGCACAGCTGTTGTGAGCTAAATGGTTTGCGATAATTTATCGGGTCTAAAAAAATGGCATTTTATAGTCCTGTACTCTACCTTTCAGCTCTTACATACTTCACACCTGCTTTTGTGCAATGTTCTCTGAACCTTAGAGGGAGTGCTATAAATGTCTTCTTTAGAGCCGAGCCCATACCTGTCAATAACTCTTAACATCTTTAGCAACCATGAGTCTCTATGCTCACCACTACTCACTGTAATGGGGAAAAAATTTCCAATTATGGTTGCAAGTAGCTTTAGTCTATAGATAAAGACACAGATATGTAGTATTTAGACAGAAGTTCAATGCTAAAATGATCTATCCTTACACTTCTTGAGCTGTTAAGAGAACTGGGCATAGAATGACCATCTCAAACTTCCATCAATGGAAAATTCTAGAAGCTGTCAGTTAATAAAATAGTTCCAATTGAACTGGTTATTGAATGAAGTAGAAATTGTTTGGGGGTGGGGGTATTATGTAATGCAGCAAGTTTATGCCTGAATTGGAAACCTGTTGGGGGAGGGCATGCCCTTGCCATGTGAGCATGTTAACTGTGTTGGGGTTTAGTTGAACTCATCATGTTATTTGTTGTTTTGATGAACAAGATATAAAAAAACCTAAGAGGAAAAGACATAACATGACCTTGTATTTGTTAGATGGTAGACACCAAGCACAATACTTTGAATGCAGTGTTAATATTTTATTTGACATTGTCCTTAGATATATCCTTAGACCCCTGTTTAACTCTTAAAGATAAATCCAGGTTAATTCTTAGAGTTAATCACTGTTTCTTCATTTACACAATTGAAAATAACAATGATACTTGTTTCAAAAACTGATGGGTCTATGCATAGAAAAAATTTTGAAGTGTTATTTTGGCTATTGCAAGTGATGATGGAGTTAATCTTCCTAATTATCTTACAAGGCAAATTTTACATGGCCTGCTCCTGATTAAACAGCAAGAAAGCAACAGAACCCACACTAAGACCCAGATCTCCAGGCTCTCGACCTTCTACTATTTTTACCAATATTTCAAGTGTGTGCAATAACATTTTCATCCCAAATCAAGGACTAAAAAATTTCTCAAGCCTTGAAAAGAATAAAAACCAGAAGGTGATGAAAGCATGATTTAAGTACGGTAATTTTAGGAAAACTGGGAAATGGCTCAGTTGGTAAAGTGTTTGCCACACAAAGTGTAAAGACCTGAAGCTCAGGTCTCCGGTACCCATGTAAAAAAAAAAAATGGAGAAGGGGTGTGGCATGTGTCTGTAATCATAGCCTTAGAGAGGAAAACACAGGAGGATACCTAGAGCTCACTCCCCAGCTAGCCTTGTCACATCAGAGAGTTCCAGGTTCAGTGAAAGATCTTGCCTCAAAAATCAAGGTGGAGAGCAATGGAGGAAGACACTCAGTGTCTACATCTGGCCTCTACACATGCACACATGGACATGGACATGCATACACACACAAAATATGCTTTTTCAAAGCCAAGCATCACTATCCACAGCTAGCTATATGTCCTTGGGCATGTCCTTTAAGCTCCCCAACCCATACATATGTTATAATGAAAATGAAAAATTTTCTGAGCCTCAATATTGCATTAGTTAAGGAAATACTGACTCTAGAACAAGGAATCCTAAAACCTCATTAGTATAGGAAAAATGTTAATTTATTATTCATGTAATATACAAATAGAAGCAAGGTAAATGAGAGGAAGGGGTTGAAAAACTTTTCCATATTGTGATTTAAGAATACAAAATACAAAATGATATGGTCAACTCTAACACCATCTATACTGGGTTTCTAAGTTCCTTATAAGCATAAACAACATATGAAAGAATGGAAGGTTCCCTTGGAAACCACATAGGTTGTCTATAATACTTCCTCCCACATTCTATTGGTCAAAACTCAAGACACATCAGCACACCCAATACAAGGGTATCTTGGTTATTATTCTATTGTTATGATGAAACAGCATGATCAAGGCAAATTATAGAAGAAAACATTTGATTTGGGCAGGCTTACAGTTTCAGAAGGTTAATTAGTCCATGACCAGCACAGCAGGCAGCATGGCAGCAGTCAGGCAGGCATAGTGCTGGGGCAGAAACTGAGAGCTTACATCCTGATCCACAGGCCTCAGAGAGGGGGGAGACAGGGCTTGCCCCCAGGGACATACCTCCTCCGTTAAGGCCACATCTCCTAATCCTTCTCTAACAACTAGGGACAAGCATTCAAACCATGAGCCTATGAGGGCTGCTCTCATTCAAACCACTACAAGTAGAAAATAGAAAGCAAAAGCCCAAGTGGATGACAAAAGAGGAAAAAAAGAGTGTTTGCTGAAGAGCTAGAACTCGCTGAGGTCATCAGACTGTCTATATCATACATGATATACTCCCAAGTTAAATTCTATATTCCTCCATGTATACTGGAAGATTAAATGAAAGAACATTTTACATGAATTTGAATGTGGTAGATATGTACTAATTGGTAGTTGTGTTTATCATCATCTGTTGGGAGCCGCCTGAGCACCCACATCCGCCATTACAAGATGGCGCCTACATTCGGCCGAGGACAAGTTGTAAACAGGCTAGTGCGCATCCTCTCTATCCATCTCCAATGGATTGGAACGCCAATACCATTAATGAGTTGTCTGCAGCTGCCACCTTAGCTCTAGACAGACAGATATCCGCCAATACTCAAGTCCAGAGGGGCCTAATGCTGGTTAACCAGCGCATTGATCTTATTCAAGAACAACTGGATGTCCTTTGATAGCTAGCGCAATTGGGCTGTGAACAAAAGTTGCCAGGACTCTGTGTTACTTCCATACAATATGACAGATTTACAAAAGCAGCTAACCTGTCTAAAAGTCTTTCGCAGTATATGTTACAGAATTGGATCCTTAAATTTGATGACACCCTGCGGGAACTGCCGACAGCAATTATTCAGATCAACTCCACCCGTCTTGACCTGTCCTTGACCCGAGGGCCTCTCTTCATGGATTTCCTCGGCAATTTCTTATTTCAAGGAATGGGTGGGGGTGGGATTGTTTGGAGCAGTGCTTTGCTGTGGGTTGGTGTTCCTCCTATGGCTCATCTGCAAACTCAGGGCCCAGACTAAAAGAGACAAGGTGGTCATTGCGCAGGCGTTTGTTGCCTTAGAACAAAGAGCCCCGGCCGGTGTTTGGCTGTCCATGCTTAAACAATAGCAGTAGGTCGCCAGCCAGACAGTTCTTGCACACCCGCGAGTCTAGTCTCATTGCACTGGGTAGAATGTTTGGTCTGAGCAGCTCTTGAGGGATGTCGAGCAAAGCATCGCACAAGGCGGCCATCGTTGTGGGCCACCTTGGGAGATATGTCATCTGCATGAGGGTTAAGTGCCCTAGTTTCCCTCCCTCTAAAAAACGGCACTGGGCGGGTCAGGAAGACCTCGGGCGCACATGAGCTTAGGGGTCTTCTCCTGTACAAGGCCCAAGCTTTTGGTCAGGGGATTTGACCTCTGTCTCCACCCTCTTAAGAGTGTCCTACTTTGCTTACAGAAATAAAAAGGGGGAGATGTTGGGAGCCGCCTGAGCACCCACATCCGCCATTACAAGATGGCGCCTACATTCGGCCGAGGACAAGTTGTAAACAGGCTAGTGCGCATGCACCTGGTAATTTTCCACTTCAGAATCTCAGCCTCTCTCGTGGCGGCATCTGGCCTGGTGTGCGGGAGCCAATGGGGAAGCTCCATGTCCCAGGCAAGCGCTGTGACCCATATAAAGGGCGAGTATTCAATTGTTCTGAGTCTCCACTCGTGGCAAGCTTATGCTCTCCCTCTCAAGATGCATTAAAGCTTTTACTGCAGAAGGATCCTATGTGTGCCGCGTCGTTCTTGCTGGCGAGACCGTAGCGCGGGGCAATCATCACTATTATTACTACTATATATTATTATTATTGATGATGATGATGATAAAATACATGAGTAGAACCTTGAGGGTCTATGGTATAATCTTATAGTCTAACATTGTTCTTGTTAGTTTTTTATTGACAACTTAGTACAACCTAGAATCACCTGGGAAGACCATTATAGGCTCATGATTTGAATGCTTGGTCCCTAGGTATGGCCTTAATGGAGAAAGTTGGTCTCTCTCTCTCTCTCTCTCTCTCTCTC
>JADRCH010000198.1:3890101-3970991 GCA_019843965.1 Rhynchomys soricoides
GAGAGAGAGAGAGAGAGAGAGAGAGAGAGAGAGAGAGAGAGACCTGGGAAGAGACACTCAGCTGCTCCAACAAACAGGCCTGAGGGCAGGTCTGTGAGAGATTGTCTTTACTTTTATTAGGGTTCAGCCCACTGTGGGTGGCACCATCCTCAAGCAAATGAGCCTGAGCTATATAAAAAAGTTAGCTGAGCATGAGCCAGTAAGTGAGCCAGTAAGCAGCATTCCTCTATGTTTGGTTTTTTTGTTTTGTTTTGTTTTGTTTTGTTTTTTAATTTCCAGCTCCTGCTTGAGCTCCTACATTGACATCCTTCAGTGATGAGTGATGAGCTAATAATGTAAGCTAAGTTGGTTTTGGTAGTGTTTTTTTATCACAGCAATAGAAAAGTAACTAGAACAAACATAATTTTTTTTTTAAATCTCCAAAAGATAGTAAAGTGAGAATAAGACAAATTAATTGACCAAACTTTCAATACATGACAAGCTAGCTACCAAAAAGAAAAAATCAAAACAGAATTAGAGCACAAATTCTCTTCTATGAACAGCTGTGCTATTAATTTTGTCATTTCAGATTTATTTATGAGCCACTTAACACTCCACACAGCAGGATGTTTTGGGCAACTATAATAAATTTTATATACAGAAAATAATTTAGATGTTGCTTAATTCAATCTAATGCACACAGAATGAGTTAATAGTGACCAAATTTTTCCTAAATTTGATGAAAGGATCAAACTATGCCTAGGACATCATAAGCCTATTGAAAATCCAAGAAAAAGAAAAAATTTGAAAGCCGCCAGAGTGAAAAGACACACTGTAATCAAGGGGACAACAATGCAGTCATTGCTGGCTCTGCGCCATAATCATCACAGAGCACAGACAAGAGGAGTCCATCCATGGGGTGTTGGGAGCAAGTGCATGTCATCACAAATATCACAGAGCACAAATGATAGAATTCCTTCTGTGCCTTTAATATCCATGTCTAGTAAAATTCTCATCTGAAAAATAGGAAGATGTAGGTAATTCTAGGTTACCTGAAAGATGTAGTTGCTATCAGACATATACTGAACAGCAACAACAACAACAAAACAAGGAAACAACAACAACATCAACAAAAACATGGATTCTTTGGGCTGAAGCAAAAATAATTTCAGTGCAACCTCAGAGCTACAGAAAGAGTTCAAGAGCATGAGAGCTGTAAATAAGTGATAATTGTAAAGCATGGAGTGTTTGGCTATTGCTTTTCAAATTTGCATCCAGGGATTGAACTCAAGGCCTGAAGCATAATAAGCCAATGGGCATGCACTGAGCTACACACCCAGACCCAATACTTTCAATTACTCATTGAAATATTACATTTAAAGCAAAATGAAACCAAAGCATTGTCTTAAATATATTAATTGATTGTAATTTAGCATTATTTATTTAAGTATTATTAGAAGCATAATCTAAGTAGAGTCAATACATATTTATGTGAACAAGAGCATAAAGGGGTGTGCTGGAAAGTTTTATGTCAAGTTGACACAAGCTAAAGTGTCCTAAGAGAAAACTTCACTTAACAAAATACCTCCATAAAATTGGGTTGTAGACAAGCCTGTGGGGGCATTTTCTTAAGTAGTGACTAATTGGAGAGGGATCAGCCCATCATGGGCTGGTGGTCCAGGGTTCTATAATAAAGCAAGGTGAGCAAGCCATGGGAAGCACTCCTCCATGTCCTGTGCATCAGGTTCCTGCCCTGTTTGAGTTCCTCTCCTGACTTCCTTATATGGACAAAGATATGGAAGAGTAAGCCAAATAAACCTTTTCTCCCCAACTTTATTTATGGTCAAGGTTTTTTAACACAGAAATAGAACCCTAGCTAAGACACAGGATAGAGAGAAAATGCTTCAAATTTATGACTACTAAAAGTGGAAAAACGGAAAAGCCAAAATCAAAAAGTTTTAAGTGGGAGATGGTCTAACATGGACTAGCAGTGGAGTATGGTAAGTTAAGGCTACTCAACACTAAGGTGTAACAAGAGATTAGCCAAAAAGTGAAATTTCTATTCTAAAAGATATTAAGAGCTGGAGGATGGAAGGAGTGCTTTGAAATGCTGTCTTCTAGATAAGACATTTCCCTTTCACCCATGAACTTACAGCAGCTGCGGTTACCTGCACAAGACCTGCACAAGATCAAACCAGTTAAAGTTCTAGAGTGGATGGGGAAGGTGATCCTGAGACTATTGGCAGTTGATGGCTGATAGGAAAGGGATTTCCACTTTTCTTTAGAGGTGTAACCAGTTAGGTTGCCCATGCCCCAGTGAGTGGCCTCACACCAAAGTGTGTTTGATCAGTACTAATTAGACCCAGTGGGTTATTTTAAAAGTTAGAAGTTAGAAAGAATCTTGGGAGTGGGGTATGTATGATCAAGAAACACTGTATACATGTATGACCTTTTCAAAAAGGCAAACTATACTTTAAAAAGAAAAATTATGTGATCCATATAGTTCATCAGACTAAATATAGAAAAAGCTTTTGACAGACTGTAGCACATGTTGCAGATAAAATTCCTTCCATAAACTAGGACTAGAAGGAAATGATAACAAATAGTTACCAAAAGATTATGTTTAACTAAATATTTAATAGTGAGGAAATATTTTCCTTATAAAGATGAGGGGATAAATACAAAAGTAAATTCTTTCTAAGTAACTCAAAATTGCTGAGGGCTCAGTGGTACAGAAGCTAGCCATGGTTTTGCTTTTTATATTTAGTCAAGATGCCTCATTTGATACAGTACTCTGTATTTCCACATTATCTTTTGGACTGTCACAATCTTTGGAGTGTATATGTCAATTTTACCTATGAAGAAACCATCACTCAAGGATGTAAAGTGCTATGCCTAGGGTAGGGGGGACTAGAGTCCATCCTGTCTGTTTCTACAGAGCAGGAAATTCTGTGACCGTAAGTCATGTGCCCAGTGAGCCCAACCACCAGACCAGTTCCTGTTAGATTCATGGGGGAAAATTGCCAGGTCAAAGTAGATTGACCTTCTGCCATGAAATATCTATCAGAATTCCATCTTGCTGCCAAGAAACAGCCCTGCACTGTTCTACTGACCTACTTATAGATCATTTAAAATACATCTAAAGAGAGTTCATATGTAACTATGGTAAAGTATTGTGGAAGCTACTTTCCCCCAATAATTGGAGAAATTTAGGGGCAAAGAAAAGTAAGATAGCTGAGAACAAAATATAGTGCTTGGTGCCCATGATGTCTGCTCACAGATTAGTATACTAGTATACTCTTCTTTTTCATGATAGTCAGTCTTAACCTAATGTGTGTTAAAAACATTTGGTAGTGGGTATTCTCTTCTCTGAGTAATGCCATTCAGGCAATGTGCTATTTTATAACTATTATTCAGGCTTCCTTTCAGCCTTTTCCTTTTGATGGCTAAAGGAAAGGAAGATTCCGTATCATCATTTAAAAAGTAACAAAGCCTGGCAGCATTTCCTCAACAGTTAGTTCCTATTGTGCCCAACAGCCTTCACTTCAGGTAGTAAAGTGCAGCTGGCAGTTGTAGAATAATTGTCCCAAAATAGCAATAACTATACTACTGTATATCAAAGGCCTTTGTTAGAAAAGAAATAGTGACTCTGCCTTGTAAATGCCAGAAAGACAAAGTATCAAAATATAACTTAGAATCTAAATTTCATTTATTTGCCATTTTGCCAAGCATCATAATGAAATAAAAATAAAATCACCAGACAGTGCCTTCATATTTTCCTTCAAAAAGAGGAGCACTCAAGTTCACTGTTTTGTTTTTTTATTGATAGAATTATTCTTATTATTCCTTTCTTTGAGTTAATATAATTACATCATTTTCTCTCCTTCCTTTCCTCTCTCCAAATCCTCACATTTACCCCTCCTTACTCTCTTTAAAATTCATGGCCCTTTTTCAGTATACATAAATGTATACATATACACATATATTCTTAAATATATAAATACACTCTTCTCAGTCTGTATAATGTTACTTGTATGTATAACAGCATCCTTCATAGCCCTGGCTGACTTGGAACTCACTATGTAGCCAAGAAGAACCTCGAATTCCTGATCCTCCTGCCTTCACCTCCTCATTGCTGGGATTACAAACATGTACCACTTTAGGCAATGTATGTGGTGCTGTAGATCAAACCCAGGGCTTTGGGTGTGCTAGGCAAGACTCTATTAACTGAGCTACATCCCCAGCCTCATTTCTGAAATGTCCTACTTCATCAACACCCCCCAAGCAGAGTTGAGGATTTTATACCTGAGACATAGTTTGGATCTTAAATGTCCCCCAAAGGGTAAAGGGGAGGCTGCCTTTCCAGGTTGTGATGTTACGTGGGGAGTAGTAGAGCCTTTTGGAGGTGGAGCATCATGGGAAAGAGGTCACTCTGGGCGTGTTCATGAAGCATGTTCAAGAAGCAGCTCTTGGGATCCCAGCTCTTCTTGCCCCACTCTTTGTTTCCTGGCTTCCAGAAGGTAAGCAGCTTGCACTGCTATATAATCCCTGACCCCACATGGCACATTCTCGGCTCATGGGGCCATGATATAAAACCTGTGAATATATGAAGACTTTTGTCCTTTAAGAAGCATCCCACTGATGAAAAGCTAACTTGTCAAAGAGATCTGGGTTCTAGAACCTTCTCAGATGCCAGCTTTGCACTGTCTTGTTATCCTCCAAAGGATCCTGGCTTCCTTACCTGAAAACAACTTATTACATTTCCTAGGGGCTGCTAAAATTCTTGACAAGAGGGGAAGATAATTGGTCACATAAAAGAAAACTTATGAAAAGTTGAGAATGGAGAGTGTGCAGGAACAACGGGATTCATGATGAATAGAAGCTTACTTGTCCAGGGAAGGAAGCCCAAGCATGTGAGTCATAGACCTCCTGAGTGAAGGTACAAGTGGAGGATCTAGAAGCAGAATACCAGGAAATAGTAATAAAAGAAGTGCCTTATAGAGGTTAAATGAGAGCAATGGAGTCAGGAGGAAAACACACGGGAAAGGCCAGAATATCTTTTTGCTTCTATCCATCTCTTACAGAGGCTAAACATTTATCTTTTTCCATAGAGTCTTTACATTCGGGGACTGCTCTATAAATCTCTGGCCCCAGGATCTAGCAGGGCTCCTGGGAATAGGGCACACCTATAAATTGTGGTAAACACTCAGTAAAGAGCAATCTGTCCATGCAGCACTCTGAGAAGAGAGGAACTAGCCATCTACATCATGATCCTTGCTGACCCAATACAAACAAGGAGGCTCAGGAGATGAGAGGCTCTGCCAAAGCCTGACAAATACAGAGGCAGAAGCTCACAGCCAACCATTGGACTGAGCTCGAGGGTCCCTGACAGAGAAGTTGGAGAAGGGACTGAAGGAGCTGAGGGGGTTTGCAGTCCCATGGAGGGAGCAACAGTGTCAACTGGCCAGACCCACCCCCACCCCCCGGAGCTCTTGGAGACTGGATCACCAACCAAAGAATACACATTGAGGGACCCATGTGCTGGCCACATATGTGGCAGAGGAGGGCCTTGTTGGCCATCAGTAGGAGGAAAGGCCCTTGGGCCTGAGGATATTCAATGCCCCAGTATAGGGGAATGCCAGGGCGAGAGGATGGGAGTAGATGGGTGGGGGAGCACCTTCATAGAGGCAGAGGGAGGAGGGATAGGATAGGGGGTTTCTGAAGGGGAGACCTGGAAAGGGGAAAACATTTGAAATGTAAATAAATAAAATAAATTCTATCAATATAAAATTATGGCAAAAAAAAAAAAAAAAAAAGAAAGAAAAAAGGCTCAGGAAAAACGCAGGGCTCTCATTTCATTTCTAGTACACAGGAGCCATCATCCTCTCCTAAATAAAAACTTATCTTGCACGGTTGGCCTCTCTCTTTACACTAACAAGAAAACCTGTAAGATGTGCAGCATGCTGACTTAGTCTCCCCAAAGTCACAACTAAACCATTGTCCTCCTCTGTAAGACCCTTCAAATAAGGACAAATGCTAAGTTGCCCTACCTGGTGGCTAAATAGGTAAACAAAACAATTTGTCAAAAGATGGGGATAGGAAGAACTAGGACAGTTCTGAGGAGATGCCATCAGAAGCTAGTAAATCACAGTAATGAGAATAAAAACAATATTAGCACTGAGCGTTGAGGCTTACATATTTCTGCTTTAATTGAATTCTGTTAATGATCACATTATAAAAGACACTGCTACTGTGCCCCATTAATAGATGCAGACACTGAGGCACAGAGAGAATAAAGCAGTAAAGTTTCCAAAGGTAATTTGAGGAAAGGAACCGGGGGGCTGGGGGAGAGGTGCTGGAGAGATGGCTCAGCAGATTCCAGAGGACCTGGGTTTGGTTCCCCAGCACCCACACAGTGGCTCACAATCATCTGTAACTCCAGCTTCAGGGATCTGATACCCTCTTTTGTCTTCTGCCTGCATCAGGTATACATATGGTATACACAAAGTCATGCAAGCAAAACACACACACACACACACACACACACACACATATATATATAATAAAAAATAAATATTTTAAAGGAAAAAATAGAACTGAGGATAAAAGCAAATATCTGGATACCATAATGAGATTTCAAGGAAGAGCATCCCCAAAGCTACACAGGATGTAGTTTAAAGGGAGGTGTACACTTGTCCGAATAGGCTGACATACTTAAGGGCAGGAGGGAAGAAAGGCTATCACAGTTCTATATGTAGAAAGGCTTTGATTCTAAGGAAGAGACTGCTTCATGTGGTTCAAATTGGCACAACTTAGAAACTGCTTCACATCAAAAGTAATACGTGATTATTATAGAAAGTTAGAGAAGAATGAAAGAGAAAAAGAAAAGCTTACCAATGAGCATTTTTAACCATTCCAAAATCTCACTGTATAAAGTCCAGCTTCTAGTCCCTTCCTATACATATTTCTATTTCAAAAGCCTTTTTGAAGTTACACATTTTAATTTTAAACTGTATGTGTATGGGTGCTTTGCCTGTATGTGTGTCAGTTTACTACTACTGTGTTCTTTATCTAAAAGAGTTTGGGACAAGGTATCAGATCTTATAAAACTGGACTTGCAGTTAGCTATGAACCACCATGTGAGTGGTAGGAACTGAACCTGGGTCCTGTGGAAGAGCAGTCCACGCTCTCTACCACTAAGCCATGTCTCTAGCCTTTTTAAAGCCCAGCTTTCATGTTGCCTGTCACCTTCCTCCTAATCTAAAAATAATTGTGACCATTTTATCCTATCTTCATTAACATTGGATGTTATTTAGTTTAAATATCAGATATACTAATGGGGAATCTTGTTGAAGGCAAAAAAGAAAACCCCACTAAACCTTAGTATCACACAATTTATATTTATTTGATTACTTAAGAACCTTGGTATCCCCCACAGTTATTTGTCAGTATTTTTCATACCTTTCTTTTGCTTTATGCTTTTTTCTCCACTTATTTACCAAGGTCCTTAGATTCACATCATTGAAATTACAGGAATTTTACATTTATTATAAAACACTACTCTTGGCAATTTCTTCCTAAGTTTGTTGATTATATTTTAGTCTTGGTGAAATTTTATATGAGAAAGTTTTAAAGTTTCATGTCATTCAATCAACCAAGTACTTGTAAGCTTAGGAAGCTTTCCTCTCTAAAAGGCTTGCTAAAGACCCGCATCTGTTTACTGCTACACTGTGTAATAATTTGGGGCTTCTTCCACATGTTTAACTCTTTAACCCATCTGGTACTTATTGTACTGCTACTTATAATGTCAAAAATGTTCAAAGTGGTTTTTAATAATAAAAATTTAACACAGTGTGTTTAGCTGATATTGGCAGCAATTTTGATGGTCAAGAGGTATTCACATCAAAAGCTGCATGTTTCTTAATGGTGTTTAGTGTTCCCCTCTAATAGCACAGGGCACAAAGTGCACAAGCTTGCTGGCCACTGTTTCAAGTGAGTTATCAGCATGCTGTACACCCAGCATGTGGCCTCTTTTTCATTATTAAGAAAAGTAAGTATTAAATAAGAGCAGGTGCTTCCCACAATCATTAGCTGATCCTGTAAGGAAATCATGCATATATTGGGTTCTTGTCTCACAGAGACAATTTCCCTGACTGAGTCATTTAACCAGAGAAACCTCCCCTTTCTTCCAATTAAGCTCTCTCCCTAAAAGCACGTGGTGGCTCATCTGAAAGCACACAGCTTCAAGAAGCCACCTGTTTCATCTCTCTCCAAACTGAAACGCCACATCCCTACTTTTCCCTGCTTTTCAGCCCAAAGGACTGGCACTGCACTGAAAAAGATTTGTGGCTTATTGTTCTGATGGATGGGAGGGTAGTGGAATAGCTCCGTGCTATGTTCTGGAAAGGCAGCCAACAAGGCATTGTGCTATTGATGGCTCACATAGTAATAGAGAAATATTAGGGGTGGGGGATATTTCAATAGCCACACAGAGGAGAAACAATAGCTACAAGACTGCCTCAGAGAAGAGGAAAGCAGCCATAAAGGAAAGGAGGAGGGGATGCTCTAAAGGAGAAAACATACTTCCTGTGAGGAAATGTCTACTTGGAGCATATGCTGATCCAAAGCTGTTTGATGAGGAGGTAATCTAGAGAAGAATAGTCATCACACCACAGTGTTAACCCCACACATACATTGTTAATTTGTACAGCTCCACTGAGCATGCACCAGATTTTAAAGCCAGATTAGGTTTTCTTTTAATATAAACAACTGTGTCCTGTTTAACACAAATGCAAAGAGAGACTGGCCAGAGCCAGTTCTGGTAAATGTATATTCTGTATAAAACCTGTCAGTGGTATGTTTAAAAAAAACACAAAGGCTACTGTGTAGCAGTAGAACTAGCACCGTCAAGCAGTAGAAATTTAGCCAGCAAACCACTCTGTTTTTCCTATAAAAGAGAGTGTGGAAAGTAAGGCAAGAGAATTAAGAAGTCCCTCCTACATGAGGCCCGCATTAGACTCATACAGGGGTTCCAGTGCTCACTACAGAAGTCATAGGATCCGTTAGTATGGCTACATGGAATGGGCAGTGTTAAACTAACACATACAAAAATAAAATTATGCAACGTATACTAGAATTACACCCAAGGAAAATGTTAAGATGGTGTTTATAAAAATGTAGATACTTAAGGTAAAACACACCAATGCTTCAGAGTGTGAGAGCCAGCTTCCCATTACTGTGACTAAATACCTGAGAAGCCATATAAAGTGATAAGGAGTTTGGCTCATGGTGGCTTCAGAGGTAGACTATGATCATTAGGGTCCTTAGTTCCTGGGGCCACCTGTGGTATAGAGTTAATAGTGGGACAAATCTGCTCACCTATCGACCACCAGAAAATAAAACCAATTAAGTTATAAATCCATTGAATCAACCCATTGATGAGGTCAGAGGTATCTTGGTCCAACCATGTCTCACTTACTGAAAATCAAGCCTTCAGTGGAAGTGCGTGGGTGGGATGGAGGACCAAAACAAATCATAACACAGAATCAGGAAACTGGTCTTGACTCAGCAGAATGCTCTGGCCCTAACCTCTTAGAAGGCTGCACTTGGTGTGTGCTACCTCTTTGGTGGTCATCAAAAGTTAACTGGGAATCAGTGTCTGTTATAAGTTCATTCAAGTGGTTGTTGACATGAATCTGCATGTTCCTTGTGAGCTGTTGAACTGAGACTCATGGTCCTTCTCTGACATTTCATAACATGGCTCATAAACATGAGCAGCTGCCTTCTCTGGAATGACTGAGAAAGTTCAATGAAAGACAATGAGTTACAGTCTTTTATAGATGAAATTGTCATATTTAGCAAATAAAAAACCATCTGGGCCATAGAGATATCTCAGTGGTTAGGATCAATTGTCACCAAGCTATAGAACCTGAGTGTGATTCCTGGGACCAACAAGATCAAGGAGAGTGCTGACTCCTGAAAATGACCTCTACAAGTATACACACACACACACACACACACACATACACACACACACACAAAACCAATATATATATAAATGTAAAAAAAAGCATATGACACAAAACAAATGGAGTGTCATTTATAGTTTAAATATACACATTAAAAAGGGTAAAAAATAAACAGGGTCTGGAAGCACATACATGTAATGAAAGGCAACTTAAAAGCTTGCCTTAGCTATATATTTACAACCTGTCTCAAAAATAAATAAATATTTTCAAAAGATGAAAAAAGAAAAATCTCTCTATATGGAAATCTAACTTTATGGCATAAGGAATTAGGAAGGAAGAATGAATGACAGGGAAAACCAGCAAAGAAGGTAAGTAATGCAGATTGGAGCCAAGGTAAATGGCTGGCGAACAGCAATGAGGAAGAAAAAATCAACAAATGAGACTTGGTTCTGTAAAAGATAAAGGGAATTCACTTATCTTTACCCTGATTAACAAGGAAGCAGAGAGAGTCAATGCCTGTTTCAAGCCGTGTTACCCAAGTTAGGATTCTCAGGGCAAGGAGCTTCAGTGACACAGTTTTACCTAGTGAGTGTGTGGACCTCGGTTCAACCTCTGCAAAACAAAGTAACAAAGAAGACCAAAAGAAAATACTACAGACAATTATTTATGCAAAAATCAACAACTTGGGTGAAATTGACAAGATCTAGAGACAGGCAACCAAGCATAAATCAGAAAGAAATTCTTAAAAACTCAGATTGAACAAAAGCTAGTAAGAGATTGATCCAGCCATCAAATGTCTACAAGTGAAGAAAAGCCAAGAGCCAGGATGGTTTTGCTGATGAATTCTATCCAATACCTAAAGGAAGAATTCCAGTCAATCTTCCTCAAATAGCTACAGAAGAGTGAAGAGGAAGGGAAAACTTCCAAACACTTTCCGTGCGCTAGGCTCAGCATACCAGCTCTTAAGTAAAGGATACTGCAGACATGGGAACAAACTCTAGATTACGACCTACTGCAAAACCAAACCAAAACAAAACAAAACAAAAGCCACCTCACTAAAACAGTAAAAAGTAGAACCCAACCATATTACTCCAAGTGGAATATATTCCTGAAATGCAAAGATGGATCAGCACTCCAGAATGTATCAAGGTAATATTAACAGCCCAAACGCAGAAGTAAAATTTCATCATTTTTTGCTAAATTCCATTCATTGAAAGAAAGTGACTGGGCCTAATCCCATTCAAAGAGGGGAAATTACATAAAGTCATGAAGACCAGAAGACAAAGGTCACCGGGGACCATTATAGAAGTCAACTACTTCTATCTGTTACTATTGCACTGCTATAAACAATTATTTGACAATAAAAATAACTTCAGGAGATAAATATTTCTTTTGGCTTATGATTTTGGTAGTTTCACAGTTTATTATGCTGGAGGCTGTGGTATGGCAAAGCATCTCACACCTTGGCAATATAGAAAGCAGAGAAAATAAATACAAGGATAGGCTGGAGGCAGGTACAGCCCACAAGAACACATTTTGTGACTTACTACCTTCAACTATGACACACCCCTACCTTTTGCCACCTCGTATAATACTAATTCACATTAGGACTCAATTAGGGTATTAATACCTTCATTAGGTCAGAGCCATAATATTCTAAGAGTTTCTGGAAATACCTTTCACAGACACTTCTGAAATTGTAATTTGTTGATCCTCTAGATATTCTCAGCCCAATCACATTTGTAATTAAGACTAGACATCACAATAAAAGACAATAAGTAGTACAATAAAGGGCAAAAAGAGATTCATGAGAGTTACCACTAATCTCTCTTCTCAGTGAGTGTACAAATCCTCTGAGGATACACCATAGATAAGATGAACTGATAATTTATCATTCAAAGCACAACTCTTGAGATCATGAAATGATAGTAACTATAAATAACCATACTAGGAGACAAGTTTAAATAGAACTGTCTCTGTCAATTTACATATATGAAAATACCAACCAAAGATCATGATTGCGGGTGTCTTAACTGGTAACACAACGCCAACATGAGTCAACTATCAAATATCTACTTGTTGAATGGAGAAATGACTCTAAAACACACAAAGGGCTGGAGATGGTAAATATATAGGGATCTCTAAAATTTTCCCTCACAGTCCAACAAGAAAAATTGAAAATCTCTCCAACCCTGTTGTCCTAATTAGCTTCAGCTGTCAGCCTGGCACTTAACCTGACTAATGCTGTTCCTCATGTTGTGGTGACCCCTCAACCAAAACATATTTTTGTTTCAACTTCATAGCTGTACGAACAGTAATGTAAATATCTCTGTTTTCCAATGGTTTTAGGTGACTCTTATGGAAGAGTTATTCAACACTCTCCAGGGAATCTTGACTCACAGGTTGAGAACTACTGGTCTAGAATCATTTGAGGAAGTCTGGAAGAATTGCCAGATCAGATTGGCCTGAGACCTTATCTATGAGAGATGGTCTTGATTGATGGTTGTTGTGGGAGGGCCCAGCACAGTGTAAGCAGCACTATTCCTAGGCAGGTGGACCTGGACTGTGAAATAAAGCTAACTGAGCATAAGGCAGGGAATGACTCAGTAAGAAGCATTGCCCATGTTTTAGTTCCTGCTTGAGTCTCTGCCCTGACTTCCCTTAGTGATTGTCTGGTACCTAAAAGTATAAGCTGAGATGAACCCTTCCCTCCAGCTTTGTCATAGTATTTACCAGAACAACAGAAACCACATTAGAGTACTCACCAAACTCTACTTTTCAATCAGAAATAAAATCTGCAATAACATAGAGACTTCTCTCTATGAGCAAACACCAGCAGAAGGGTTAGCTCACATGCATAGCCATGCCTTAACATCTGACTGAATCAATCCTAATTTATGTGGTGTTACACTGAAGAACTAGCTGAGACTGTCTCTAATCCAATTTGTAGACACACTAAGCATTCAACTGACACTTTCTAAACCCCAATAAACTCTTGATAAAGAGCATTTGATTTGACGTGGCACTATTCACAAACACCAAGCACATGTATTCATCATACCAACAAATCTTTGAATATTTCCTACATGCCAATATATAATTCCTAGAAAGTGAAGGTCCAAGAATATTCTCCATAGAAATGCATATGGCTGTACAATCTGGGGATGCCAAAGAATCCTCAACAAACTAAATTAGAAACCCTAAACTTATAGTCACTTGTCATTTTTGCTGTCAATCACAGCAGTAACTGAATCCCGTATCCAATTTAAGACACTGTTGTCACTCCATAGATGGAGAACTGTGCTCCCTCCAAATTAAAAGAAAGTCAATCATTTGCATGAGTCCTTTCATTGAAAGAACTTTTCAATTTTGTGCCCAGACAGTGAGATAAAATAATGAGTTCGAATTGCAGTATGTTAAAAATGTTGCCATTTTTAGTGGTCAAAAATGTATGCCACCCTTTGTAAGTCAAACTGACTAACATTATCAATAATATGAAATTTTGCCTCTTGTGCCTATAAAATGAGATAAAAGTTGGTTTTAGGAATTTGTGTGTAGTTAGGAAAATCATATACCATAAATGACTTAATCATAAATATAAATTACATGAGTGAGAATAGAACTGCACAGCTTGTGACATCATAACTGTTGCAATAATTTTCTCTTGATGTCACAACAAATTAGCAAAAACTTAGTGGCTTGAACAAATGCAAATATCTCTATCTCTATCTCTATCTCTATCTCTATCTCTATCTTCCCAGCCTGGATGTTTGGCATCTGACACAGTTTGCACGGAGTTAAAATTAAGAGCTACCTGCCTCTCCATATCTAGAACAGTCTTGATTTTTAAGCTTTCTCTAACTTTTCAGTGTTGCCTGGATTGCTTGACTTTCGGGCCCTTCCCCTATATGAAAACCAGCAAAGGTGGACATGGTTTCCTCCACACTTATTCTGAATACCTCCCTGTTTCCATCTCTCACTCTTAAAGACAGTGGATTCATGCAGAATATTCTTCGTTCTGCTGCTTGACTTTCTCTGTGTACCAATGTGATTCCTCTTTCTCAAATAGCAGAAGATAGACACAAATCCTGGGAATTGGTTCTTGGACTCCTCCAATTGTTATAATATCACCTATATTATAATATAATATGCCCATCGCAACCATTAACTCCAGAGTTTGTTGTATGCAGTAATGTATGAAGAACAGTGTCTGAGCGTTAGAAAGATCTGCTTGCTGCAGCTCACACATGGCAATGTCCAAGAAAATCGAAGAGTCCTGACTGACTAATTTGAAGGTGTAATCCATTTTTCTCTTCAAGCAACTGCTGACATTCCAGTAATTAGGGTTCCAATCTTGCAAATCTCTAGAAATTGAACAGAAGGTGAGACTCATAAGTCACCTGGCCTAGCCTTCTGTTTACAAAAGTAACCATTTGACTCCCAGGACTGAGATTTGGTGTCTCACTACAGTACAATGTATCCAGTATTACTCTGGATGCAGGAGATGAGATGGAGTCCAGAGACACAATGATTAAAGACCAAGTCTTCTCAACCAGTATCCATTGAGGAACATAAGCATAAAGAAAAGAATTCCCAGGATACCTGGTAGGTGCACTAGAAGAAGCAGAATTTAGTTCCAGAGTGAAGAAGTGGTGTGGGAGGTGGGTGGCTAATGTCTATCAGGGATGGGGTACAACCCAACAGCAGTAGTCCATCTCAATGAATGGGAAGGATGTTCAGTGATTCAAGTACAAAAAGGAAAGAATCAAATAAAAGACTTGCTACTAATAATCAAAAGCAGCATTTGCACGGCTCTTTATACTGGAATCTATTGGTTATCCAAGTAAAAAGGTCCCTAAGAAGTGATCCCATAACTAACATCCATTGTAAAATTCTGCCTGACCATATCACCAAGGGCACTTCTTCCTGGCATCAAGTTCCTCTGGGAGCTGAGTGAAGACATTCTCCCACTCTAGAAATGGCCTGGCTGGCACTAAAGAAATAACAGATGTGATTTATTCGGCCTTAAAAAAAAACTATACTAAATTATATGCTTTTTTTGCATGTCTTAAAGGTTTTTTTAAGTTCATTTTCAACAAAGGTAATTTTTTTCCTCTAACCCTGCCATCAATAGCAGGACAAAGAAACCATGAGTGTTTTTAAGTGACTACGTCCTATTTCATGACTGCAAGAGAAGGTCATGCAAGTTGGATATCTGCAAGAATGTGTGAGCACATTTCCGGCTCTAAATTGTACTCACGTTTTAAAAAAAGAAGTTCTATTTAGATGTGGGGTCTTAAAGAAAGGCCACCCATGCTCAGTTGTCATTGCCATTGTTTCTAAGAACTGTGAAAAGGATTCAAAGGAGGCAGTAAAAATGTTTTCTTGTAGAGAGAACTTGGGAAAAACAAGCTGATGAATATAACAGTGCAAACAGTGACCCAAAGAGTTAGACCTCAAAGCAATGCCCAACACATCTCTTTGGCTATAAGAATATGAACAAAACAGGAGAGAGATGACAAGTGTAAAACTGCTATTTTGTGCAAAGGACTGTGTTCAATTTAATTCTCCAAGCCATTCTTTGCAGTAAGCCAAAGTTCTGTATATCAGTCTCTATAGAGGACATTACATCAGACTATAAATGTAAACTAATTCAAACCATTATTAACTCTCATCATGACAGTTTCTATAGGTGCCTGTATACCCCTTCTCTGGCACCTCTAGGGCCCTGGAATTGTGTCCTTAGAACTCACAGCCTCCTCAAACCCTGGGAACCCCATGAGGCACTGCCCGTGACAACCCTTAATGTTGGTACCACACTTTAGCCCCCTCTGCAGTCTCTCACTGAGGGGAAACAAGTATTTCTGCCAAGTACCTAATTGCCGAGTTTATAAGTTCATCAGCTCCTAGCCCATTAGACCAAGTCTTGTTTCTGCTGTCACTGCCATACCACAACCATGCTTGAGGTCCATACAGAGGAGGGAGGACCTGAAATTCTACCCAGAATGCTTCTCATTTTAACTCCTAGGTACCAAGGGTGAATCTTCAAGGCTACCATGAAACGGTTCCCTATAATTTCTATATGTGTCACAGTCTTAATCCCTGGTTTAAAGACCATCATTCAACACAGATTCCACTGAGACTTCATCTTTTTCCTTCTCTTACTAGACATCTACAGAAATCTATGCCTTTCATTTCATTGAGCCAATGACCCTTGTGACATGTGATACAACTATAAATTGATTAATTAAATGCACTAAGGCATCCCTAGATTATAACTTTTGCTCCAAGGAGACTTTAATCTACAAATAAATGAAGCTTTGGAGAGTTAATAAGTTGATGCAGTTTTTACAGGTTGGAGTTGGAACCTCAGGTCTGCTTAACTCTAAGTGAATCCATCTTCAGACTTCCTAAACATAGCTTATGTGGCATGCCTAAGAAAGAACATCAGTTTATGAAAGTGCCAGACTTCTTCTTTTAGTTCTGATGGTTACAGTACATCCGTCTCATCTCAGGATCTAATTTAGTCTCTCCATCTAAGGCTGGGGGGATCGAAGTGCAAATATCCCTGAAGTGTTCTTACTCATTGCTTACTCATGGACCAACCAATGACTCTACATCCTGCAATCTACCACCTTAGAAGGCTTTTCTATTTCTTTGTTAGGTATCACATGGAAGCTCTAAAATGCTGGGATTTTTGTTACCACAAGCCAGGAAGTCAAATCTTCATAGTCTATAAAATTTGAAAATTTCCTGAGATTGTCTATAGAATATAGCAAAGTAGCCACAGCTCCAGGAGAAGACATGATTAGGTATTCCTCAATCAGTAGCAAACCTGAAACCTGCAGCAATAATCCACTTGACCATGTTTCCTAAGAATGTAAGAATGTTCCTGACACACCTACAATGATACAGGTAAGACTTGGGGCTTAATTTAGTGAAGAAAGTTGTCCCGAGGGAAGATAATTCTTTATTATGTGGAACCTCTCCCAGAACTTCTCTTTCTCCAGTTAATGGAGGCTGATGTAGGTCCATCCTGATAAACTAAATACAAGAAGTCAAATAGCCCAACTGTAGAGACTGTGGCTCTTTGAAGAAAGGTTCTCAGAAAGTTCTACATTGAAAATGTCAACCAACAGAGAAGAAAATAGAAAAAGCACCTTTTGGTGTCTACTAATGAACTAACTGAGGCAGGAAGCATCAATACCAAGAGCCTCAAATGAAAGCTTGGTAGAGAGCTCAATGCTTCCATGGTGACAAATGCTGGCTACAGGGGTGTGGGAAAACTGTAAATTTCAGGGTTCTGATCAAGCTGCCACAGCTTCATCTGCTTCCTGGAGTACATACAGAGGACACAGCACTTTGTAGCAAGTGGTTTTGCCAAATGCTTGCCCTGGATCTAACTAAGCATTTATATCCAATTTTTAATTCATGCAGGAGTTAGAACTAGAAATCCAGAGCCACAGCAAAGTATTCAAAAAATTCAGAAAGAGGAGCCCTCTGGGCTAATTAGCCTGATGTCTCCAAAGCCTTCAACAAGTCTGAGTGATAAATAAATAAATAAATAAATAAATAAATGGAAGTTGAACTATGTTAAAAGATGCTTAAGAGACATAACAAGCAACTGTGATGGGAGGTGGATTCCAGTTTGGATGGATCAACTGTGACACTTGGGTAATAAGGGCATCGATTGGTCATTTGATGAATATGGCCTTCATTATTTACAGATTTGTATTTATGGATAAAATATTGTGTCTATAATTTGCTTTAAATTTGTTCAACCAATACAGTAAAATACAAATATTTATGTCTACATAGCAAGTCTAGGATGGCTCAGATGACATACTTTTTTCTCTACTCTTTGCCATTTGACATAACTATTTTTAAAAGAGCTATATCACCCTAGTGGCTTTGGGATGAACTGGAGAAAGAGGAGGAACATGTAGAGTCTAAGAAAGCCCTTCCACTATGCTTTGAAAGTCCAATGACAACATCAGGGGTAGTGGTGCCACAGGACTCTACAAGTTCACCTCTTCCTTATCTTATAGAGGAGAATGTCTCCCGAGAGACAAAGTGACTACCCAAATCCACCATCACTAGCAGGCAGAGCCAAGATCTCATAGGTATGCCTGGCTTCTCCACTCTGTGCCAAGCACTGTGTAGCCTTGCAATCTTTGAGCTTTTGGCCAAAGGGAAATAGAGTCAGAACAGGGGTAGCTTATACTGATATCAGAAATCCAAAGTGAGTAGCCTGGAATGTGCTTTCTTGGCCTCAGTTAGACTTGCTGGTTAGAGGAAGGGCTGGGTGCAAATATTTCTAAGTCAGGATATAACAAGGTCAGTGGAAGGACATAACAAATCAGAATGTATTCTTGAATGAGGAGAAACCCAAAACTCTTCTCTTGGATTTTTCTGTGCTTTGAATGTGAAATATTTCTCATAAGCTCATGTGTCTGAGCAGTTGGGCCCCAGCTGATATTTAAGAAGATAGTGAAGTCCTTAGGAACTGGAGCCTTGCTGAAGGAAGTGGGTCACTGAAGATAGGCCTTGTGTCTTTATAACCCAGTCACTTTCTGTTCATGCACTACTTCCTAAGTATGGATGAAATGTGACCACCCACCCTCCTACTCTCTTTACTATGGTTCCCTGCCTGCTGCTATGACTTCACCACAAAGGACTGTATCCCTCTGGAATTGTGAGCCAGAATGAGCTTTTTCTCTCTTAAGTTGCTTTGATTGTGATATTTTATCATAGCAATGGAAAGGTAACTAAAATGGAAGGTTTTATCCTCATGACAAAAAGACACAGATAGACTTTGGGGCTCAATCAAGCCCTGTAGGACTGTCCTATCCCTTAGAAGGAACTTCCTGATAGAAAAGATGGCTCCCAAACTTAGCCAATGCTTTAAAGCCTCCATTTTACCATTCTCCAAAAGATACTGATCTGCCTCTGTCATAAACCACAGACCACTGCCTTATCAGCAAGAGGGCCATTTAATAACAATTTGTGCAGCTTTCCTCATATTTTTTCTTTGCCCAGAAAAACATTTGCTTATCAAAATATGTTCTTCATATTAGCTCAGGAAACCAAAAAGAGGGGGGAAAGATCTTCATTCTGTTGCAGCAATAAAGGTTTCCTTCTCGAGTGATAATCAAGTCTGCATAATTAAAACCGCTCCGACTGCTGAACTCATTTTTAGACTGAGGCTTTCTTCCTGTAGCAACACTTACACGCAAAGTTCTGCTGTGAATGAATTTAACCGTGAGTCTAATTACAATTTTAATGAATATCTCCAGCCCTGCATGTAAACGTGCACTCTCAGGCTTAGCTCTTCGTTAGGGTGTTTTGAGGTCTTTTCATTTTTAATATAAAGGAATGTGTTTGGCAAAAATGATTGTGCAGAAAAGAAATACTCTTTTTGGTTCTGTTTGGTTCTGTTTTGATGATCAAGTGGAAAATGCAAAATACCAGCTATTGTAAAGAGGCTGTGTGATGTAGAGACATTTAACCTTTAATTGCCAAATGTTGAAGATGGGCAATGCCTGGACATGTTTATACAAGCTCTCCACTTTGGGGTGCATACGTCAAAATCTTGAAATCCAACAACATTTTATAAAGGAGGTTAAAGAAGAGGAAGTGTAGACTTTTCTTCTTTAAAAAACATTTTAAAGAAGACCACAAATGTTGAGATAGCCTCATGCATCACCTGTGGTCTAGGAGGGCCTATGTTCTTCAGAATAGTTCTTCATGAATGGCTGTGTTGGGACCCTGAGGTTAACACAAAAAGTAAATTAGAGTGGGAGAATTTGAGAAAGTTTCTTTCAACAGCACATAGGATGCTACACAGTGTTATTGCTGCTGTTGTTATTGTTGCTGCTGTTGCTGTTGTTGATGAGGATAATGATGATGATGATGATGATGATGATGATGATGATGATAATGATGATGATGATGCTGTTGCTCTTGTTGTTTGATGGGGTCTCATGTAGCCCAGGTTGGTATACAATATAGCTGTCTGGCCTTGACCTTCTACTCCTCCTACCTCTACCTCCGTGATATGAAGATTATGCCTGGCTCTGACACCTTCCCACTTGGTTAGCACATCCACATAAACAGAGCTGCCAAAGCCTTTCTCTACCCCTCTAGTAATCACCGTGAGGGTGAGACAAAATGAGTGTGGGAAGAGCCAGCCCTCAGTCTCTCCCACTGCAAGGACTGTGAGTTTCCTTCCTCCCTCTCTCCACAGTCTGTTCCACCTCTCCACAAGGTTCATGTGCTAGTTGCCTCACAAGCTCAATGGCACAGAACGGAATAGATAAGATGACACTCCCTAGTTCTATGACAACAAAAAAAGAGACATATGATACACAGTCTTTTAAGATTCATTTATTATTATTTTACTTTTTCACTTTACACCATGCTTCACTGCCCCCCTCCTGGACACCCGTCCCATAATCCTTCCCCTATTCCCTGCTTCTCCTCTGAGTGGGTGGAGATACACCTGGGTATCCCCCCACCCTGGCTCATCAAGTCTCTATAAGGCGAGGTACATCCTCTCCCACTGAGGCCAGACAAGGCAGCCCAGCTAGAAGAACATATCACACAGACTAGCAACAAGTTTTGGGATAGCCCCCACTCCAGTAGTTTGGGACCCACATGAAGGCCAAGCTGTACATAATGTGTGGAGAGGCCTAGGTCCAGTCCATGTATGTTCTTTGGTTAGTACTTTAGTCTCTGAGAACCCCAAGGGTCTAGGTTAATTGACTGTTGGTATTTCTGTGGAGTTCCTATTCCCATAGGGACCTCAACAATTTCTCCTATTCTTTCATAAGAATTCCTAAGGTCCAACCACTGTTTTGGCTGTGGGTATCTACATCTGTTCTGAGTCAGCTGCTGGGTGGAGTGTCTTAGAGGACAGCCATGCAGGACTTTTCTCCAAGCATTAATAGTGTCAGAAATTGGTGCTTGCCCATGGGATGGGTCTCAAGTTGGGCTACTTATTGGTTGGCCATTCCCTCAGTCTCTGCTCCATGTCCCATCCATGCATTATTTGTAGACAAGATAAATTTTGGGTTGAAAGTTTCGTGGGTGGATTGGTGTGCCTATCAGTCCATTGAACTTCCTGCCTGGCTACAGGAGGTAGCCTTTTCAGGTTCCACATCTCCAGTGCTGTGAGTCACAGCTATGGACACACCCATTGATTCTCAGGCACCTCCCTTATCTAGGGTCTTTGTCTCTTTCTGGAGATGCCCTCTTCCTCCCCATCCCCATCAGTTGATTTTTAATAAAGAAGTCAAAATCGCACAATGGAAAAAAGAAAGCATCTTCAACAAATGGTGCTGGACTAACTGGATGTCTACATGATATGCAGTCTTATAGGCCAGATTTAAAAAATGGAAGGGCTTCTAGCAGAGGCAGTTGTAACAGAAAGAGTAAGACTAATAACATATATTCGAAAAGCAAGAGAAATGAGATGCAATTGGTTGACCAGGATCTCTTACGGTGAGCTTGTCTTTCTGTTTGTGTTGTCTGCCTTAATGTTGTATAGGTACAGTTATTGTTAGGGAGAGTTTTTATCGTGTGCACTTTAGTGGCAAAGGCATGTTACAGAGCAGTAAGAGCAACATGAAACCATTTGGGTACATAATATACATGTATGCATATTATAAATAGGCATGCATTCGAGTACTGCATATGCTTTTATACATGTAATTAGAAATGCATTTTAGTAATATTCAACTTCAGGCTGTGATAGCATAATAATATTTTCCAAAACACTTATTGACTTAAATATAAGAAAATATATCCTATTTCCTAATTTACCTCAAAGGAACACATTACATATACACAGTAAAATATTAGCTAAAGTGAAGAAAACCACTGCATTTCTAGCCTTCAAACACGTGACACCTTATTTCCTGTTGTCTGTGGTGAAGTATTAGGGGTTTTTCAGTTCCCCTTATAAAAATCACTGTTCTTAAGCAAGTGCAGTTTTGTTTTTCTTAGTCCAACAACAGAGGAATGGATAAAGTGTGATATGTATACATAATGGACTTTAAATCAGACAAAAAAAAAAAAAAGAATGAAGCCATGCTGTCTGCAAGAGGGGTACAATTGGTAATGATTATATTAAGTGAATTAAGTCAGTCTCAAATGGCAACTGTTTTCTCTCATTTGTATTCCTAGACTTTCTAAACACAGAGAGCATGTACATATGACATGAGAGCATCACTGATACTGTCCAGGCAGTAAGGAGACCAATGGGAATGAGGAGGGACAAGGAGAGGGAAGGCTGCTGATTCTATATTTGCTATTCTATATTTGTGCACTGTAAACTTGCACAAATGCTTAAATAAAAACAGGGAGAAATCATCTTGCCATCTTTCAAGTCTACACTAGAGTTTAAAACAAAAATTCTATGGTGAGGGACCCTAGGTTCTATCCTCAGCACATACAGTACATATGTTCACACACACACACACATACACACACACACACACACACACACACACACACGAATTTAATAGCTCACTGAATCTGTTTATTGTCCTCCCAAAACCATCCCAGAAAATGCCAGCAAGCTGTTTGAGGATTGAACTCGGAGTAGTTTAAGAATGAAAACAAGGTCAACAAAATGGGGCGGGAAGGGGGAGTGACATTAAGGCTTTTAACTCTAGGAAGACTGAGGAAAGAAAATAATGCAAGTAAAAAAAAAAAAAGTGAAATGATTGCGCTCTCACCAAAGTTATAGGAAAGGTAGGTGGGACTGAAAAATACTCATTAAGACAAACATACTAAACATTATGAGATGCAGAAATTTCACACTGGTTGACTAATCTAAACTCCCAAGATACTTTTCCTCTCTTTCTCTCTCTCTCTCTCTCTCTCTCTCTCTCTCTCTCTCTCTCTCTCTCTCTCTCCCTCCCTCCCTCCCTCCCTCCCTTCCCTCTCTGTCTCTGTATGTGTACATGTAATTTTATTCAAATTAGTTAGAAACTTAACAATGTTTTCAAAATTCTCATCTTGAAGAAATGGTTCACTGCTCTCAGTACTATGCATTGAATTTGCTCTTAGTTCATAGCATTGATAATATTAAAACTGTATGGTTACCAACAGTAAAATAGCCCAATTCTACATGAAGCTTTTGTATTGAAAAATTATATACCTGTCTATATGATTTTTCAAAGCAAGTTTTGTTTTACTGAAATAAGCAGATTGTTTCAACGAAGGCAAAGTTGTGATGTTCAATTGGAAAGAGAGCATGTGTGAAAGTACCTGTCAGTAGCAACCCTTTAAAAAAACATTTAAATGTTTATAGCTGCTTTGTGAATAACTATTCTCAGGATGGTGACAGGTGGGAGGGGGCATCTGCAGCCTGTCAACTATGGAACAATTTACAGACAAATATCACTGTAACCTAGTCACATTACAAATCAGTGTAGATATTTCATGTTGTCAGAGATGTACCGTAAAAGGTGATATTTATATAAATACACACACAGAGAGATATGATATACATGGACACTATGAGAAGCCTTGTATTTCATTTCAGCTGTGACTACAAAGAGCTAAAAAGGCTCTGGAGAAAGTGAACAGGGATGACTCAGGAGGATCACACAGCACAGATACTTGGGTCTTGAAAAATTATATAATATACTTATTTGAACCACCGCCATTATTTTTATAAGTCAAATATCAGGAAAGTCCCCATACACCTTTTACTTCAAGACTCTGTTCTTCCTAATCTTCTTATAAGGATTGAATCATGTTGGAAGGAAATTTCCAACCAAATGAAAAACAGTCCTTGCCAATAGCCAGCCTCAACCTCAGATCCATATCCAGAAAAATTATACAACTTAAAATGCAGTCAGGGTAATGCTTCAAAAGTGATAATGAGATTCCTCTAAGCTGGACCCGTTTCCCAGTTCTTAAGGACAGCTGCTTTGCCAGGTGGTGTGATGTTGGATCACACAGGGGTCCATGAAAACTGTGCACATAAAAACAGACGTCATAAAGAACCAGGATGGGCACTGGAAGAGTGGAGGGTCAGTCCTCTTTCCTCATTAGAAGCTGCGTGACCTTGAATGAGTAAATTAACCTCAGGAAGCAATCTTGAACATGCTCAAGACTGGGAAAATCATGCCACATTTATTTTAATGTAAGATGCATCAAAAAATATAAGCTAATGTTAGTATTTTTAACTGACACTATCCTGAGAAAATTCCTAAAGATTCTGGGAAAGTTGACAGTGGTTTTTTAGCCCATGCTAGGCAATCTGAAACATATGCTAGAAAAATATTTTGAAAGTTTAAAAAGATCATATCAATTATAGTTGTGACAAATTTAATGGATCTTGGTGAAAAAAAATTGTTTTCTGAGCATTTACCATGGACCTAATCCTGTGTTCCATGCTTCAACTGCCTTTTAACTCAATGTAACTAGGAGAGATTCCAGATCCATTTTTCAGAAGGGAAAAGATACCAGGTTAAGGACAATGAAGTGCAGGTTCTGGGTCTTGTTGCATACTTTATTCTGCTATGGAAGGTGCAACTGTCCTACTAATGAGGTCTGAATGAAGTAAACTCACTTCCCTGGCATGGGAGACACAAGGTGAATAAACACAGAAGCCTGGAGGCTCAGAGGAACACGGACACAACCCAAGTGACCATCACTGACCATTTGGAGTCATTACTTAAAGTAGGGAATGCTATAGAAGGATGCATATAAGCTTTAACAGTTTTTCTTTAAAATACATCAATATGCATTCATTCCATAGAGCTAATCATTAAAAACTGCTTCAGGAAAAGCAATACACTTCTCAAAGCATTCAGACAGTTTCTCTGAGTCATAACAGAGGTGGGTAATGGATCAATCAAATAAAACGCTCCTCAGAGCAGCTTGACTTCTGAAATGAGACATAGGCTCTAGACTAAACATCATATTCCCTACACCCTTATTATTTTATTTATTTCTTTCTGCCATGGTATGAATAACTTTTTCCATTTGCCAGGTATATACTGCAGTAGTAGAATGGTTAGTGCACTGTTTTATACCATCTTTCTGTAAATCAACAGAAATTCCCATTTGGAATCAGTTACTAAACCATGCTGTTAATTGCTGTCCTGCAGTTCAGATTTCATCCAGTGTTGTCGAGCACAGGCAGTGGTACCCCTTCCCTAAGACATAATAAAACTGGAACTGAAAATTTTATCCCCCACAAAATGTGACATAAGAAAGAAAGGGCCCGTTAATGTTAATGATTGCTAATAAGTGCAAGGAACTTTCACGTCTTTCTCTTCCTTTTTCTTGAATAAAATTTGCAGCTTATTTTTAAGGTATATTTTGGCCTCTCAATCCATAACTTGGAGCAAGGAAGTTGCATTCTGTTATAAAAACCTGGCATTTATTTAAATAAGTGTCTTACATTATTCATAATCCAAACCTGAGAAAGCATTATTTTAGATGAAAATCCCTCAAAAGTTCCCCCAGAAATGAAGGCAAAGAAAAGTTTATACCTTTGCTAGAAATTTCATATCACATAATCATACATGCTCATTCACACACACACACACACACACACACACACACACACGCGCGCTCGCGCACGATTTTCACTAGATATCCTTGAAACAAGCAATGCACACTGATACTTTCTATTTTGTTTTGTTCTTTTCATTCCATTTTTAAACTCCTTTTTCCTTCAAGAAATTTTTTCCATGGCTCACCAAGAGCCAAGATCCACAATTTGAAAAACACTGATAAAGCAAGCATGAGTCTCACAGATGTCTGTTTCTTCCAAATAGATCTTTAGAGAATGGTTGGCTCATATGGGGGTTATCAATCTATAGAACAGTACAGAATCTAAGTGTTCTGGGCTTTGTGAAATTAACTTATCTTGTAAAAACAAACAATTTATATCTCTTTAATTTTGGGCACTCTTTCTTTAAACATTATACAAAGTCAAAACTTGGAATTCTACCTGCATAATTATAGGCAGCATCTATGGATGTGTGCTTGGATGTCATTGATTCTAACAAAACTTACTGTGATGTTATACTATGGCTTTCTAGAAAATATCTGTTATACTGGAGAGCTATTCTTTAATCATAATTACCTATTGATATACGGCTTTTATCATCTGTAAATTTTTAAATGCCATATTTTCCAGTCAATAATTTTTGCCTTCCAAGACCCAATATCTGAGTATAATGGCTTTTTCCTATTCAACTTTCATCAACTCCTGCAAATCTTTCAGACACACCGTGATTTGACAAAAGTTCAAACTGTCTCTCTCAAGCTCTCTCTCTCACTCTCTCCCTCTCTCCACTTCCCTGTCACTGTGTGTGTTGTGTGTGTATGTGTGTGTGTGTGTGTGTGTGTGTGTGTGTGTGTGTGTGCCCCCACCTATAGCTGATACCCACAGAGGCTGAAGAAGGTATCACATCCCTGGGAGTTACAGTTATGGGCAGTTATAAGCCACCCAGTGTGGGTGCTGGGAACTGAACTATGATCCTCTGAAAGAGCAGCAAATGCTCTTAACAGATGAACCCTCTCCAGCTTCATAACTGACTCTTTTTTAAATCTTATTTATTTTTTTATAATAAAATTTAATTGTTAGAGAATTTTAGAGGAATGTTCCAGATAACAGTACAAATCAATACATTACTTCTAATGAACAGTTTACCAACAAGTACCAAAGTATAAGTTGTGCATAAAATTTTATCTAGTAAACTTATTTCTAGGAATGTATGTTGACAAAAATATGTATATACTGTGGGATATCTATCACAGTATTATATACAATGGTGAATTATGAGAAACATGTCAAAATCAAATACAGAATTAATAAATTCTGAAATTACTTGTAGATATTTCTATAACAATTAAAATGCTATTTTTTGGCTACAACTCTAGAAGCCAATATTATCATCATCTTATACTTTCAAATTATAAATATTATTAAAATAAATTAAATCACTTTATAAAAACATTATGCAATTGGAAATTATTTCTGACAAATCAACTCTTACAGTTTTATAGGCCATTCATTTCTTCTCCTTTGAAATGACAAAGGAAAGTTGACTTCAGTCAAAATAGCACACAACCTAATCTCATAAATCACACTCTTAATGTTACCTGTTTTCAGTAGGCTTTGAAAACCTTACTACTGTCACATTCAACTAGAAATAAGTTGACAACTCCTGACTAAATTTAAAGAAAATAAATACTAATCTTCTAAAATATACAGGACTCACCTCCCTAATGTAAACATAAAAATTCAAATACCTCCAATGTTCTCCCTCGAAGATATGTTAGCTTCACTCGGAGCAAAAAGTAACATTCCTTTGCATTTCCCAAGTCCATTACACTGAAATTCATCAGACATCTATAACACTTGATGAAGCTACCCCTTAAATATTTCTATTTGACCAGTATGAAGTGTCCTTCCTTATCTTTTTTGATAACTTTTGGTTGAAAGTTGATTTTATTCAATATTAGAACGGCTACTCCAGCTTGTTTCTTGGGACCATTTGCTTAAAAAATTTTTTTCCAATCTTTTACTCTGAGGTAGTATCTGTCTTTGTCTCTGAGGTGCATTTCCTGTATGCAGCAAAAGTCCATTGATGTTAAGAGATAAGGAAAAGTGATTGTTACTTCCTGTTATTTTTGCTGTTAGAGGTGGAATTATGTTTGTGTGGCTATCTCCTTTTGGGTTTGTTGAAAGATTACTTTCTTGCTTTTTCTAGGGTGTAGTTTCCCTCCTTGTGTTGGCATTTTCCATCTATTATCCTTTGTAGGGCTGGGTTTGTGGAAAGATATTGTGTAAATTTGGTTTTGTCATGGAATATCTTGTTATCTCCATCTAATTGAGAGTTTTGCTGGGTACAGCAGCCTGGGCTGGCATTTGTGTTCTCTTAGGGTCTGCATGAGATCTGCCCTTAGAGGGGACTGTAGGAGCTCTGGCTTCATAATCTTATGCTTCTTGGCCACGAAGTGAACAGTTTTCCATACTGCATGTTCCTCATCATTGCCAGCTGGCATCCTGACCACAGGCCCAAAGCAATAAATCCATCCGATCTTGGACTGTCTCTTAGTTATTTTTCTATTGTTATGAAGAAACACAGTGACCAAAGTCTTATAAAAGAAATAGTTGGATTTTGGTCTTGCTTACAGTTTGAGAGCTAGAGTCTATGACTATTATGGCAGGGAGCATGGCAGCAGTGAGGCATGGCACTGGAGTTATAGTTAAGAACGTATATCCTTATGCATAGTTGGTGGGAGGCAGGGGAGAGAGAGAGAGAGAGAGAGAGAGAGAGAGAGAGAGAACACTAGACTAGAATAATCTGAGGTTTTAAAACCTCAAAGCCCAACCTCAGTGACCAACATTCTCCAACAAAGCCACACCTTGTAACCCTTCCCAAACAGTCTCAACTACAGGGGGATAAGCATTGAAACATATACGCCTATGCAGATCAATCTCATTTAAATCATCACTGTGTGTAAACCCTAAAACTGAGAGCCAAATAAATTAATTCACTTTACAACTCAATTATCTCAGGTATGTCCTTATAGTGGGGAAATTACACAGAAATCTCTGCCTTCAAAATGACAGAAGTATGGAACAAGAATCCCAAGAAGGAATGGTGCATTTGGAAGACTGGATGGGGGGATCTGTACTGGTATGCATTCCAATGAATGGAGAAACTTTCACAAACTCGAGACATCATGGCAAACCACGTTCTGTCAGCCAGGAAGCGGGTCGAAATGTTACATAAGTAGGATGGAAGTGTGCCTATCCTCTAAGAAAATTTACAATATTGTGAACCCAGAAGGCACTTTGTTAAGTGAAATTATCCAAATTTGAAATTCCTATTGTGTGAGTTAACCTCTGTGAGAAATTCAAAATAGTTAAACAAACAGAAGAAGACAGTACAGTGGTGATCCCAGGGTCCAGGATGAATATTGTCTCAGTTATGCAAGAGAAACACATATTAGAATCTACTGTACACAAGAGTGCTGCTATCAGGCCATATTCTGTGGCTGATAACACCACATTGCAGGCTTTCAGTGTTATAAAATGAAATACCATGCTTTCCATTCATTCACAGAGGTTCCCACTTTGATATTCTTATATAATCCTGATGACCTATCAAAGCATTCCCCTTTAAAGACTATAAATGGTTCCATTTTCATCCTCTTAACACTCAAATGAAAATTGCATTTCAACGAGAGTTCCAGAGGTGATAAACTATATAAAACTATAGCAATGCCTCTGGTCAATATTATATTTTGCACTTTGTAAGATGTTTAGAGGGTAGAACCTATGTTAAATACTCTGATTGCAAATATATAAAGTACACACAATGCAAGGGATACTGGGAGGTGATAGATATGTTTGGTACCTTGACTGTGGTAATAGAACCACAAGTATGTGCCAATGTCCAAACTCATCAATATACATATATACATATATGCATTATACACACACACACACACACACACACACACTAATTTTCTCTAACAGTACATTCCAATAAAGTTTTTGAAAGTCTCAATGGGACGTGGTGGGAAGAGTAACATATAGCAGTATATGATAGATCATGGAGGATGACAGGGAGAAAGTTCACCACATTTGATGATGGCATCTCACCTCCATTCACAACTAGTTTACAGAACTTACAGTAGCTAAAACCTCTACATTATGTTTTTATACACCATGCCAGATCAACAACACAGTACTCTGATTCTTGATTTTCATCTCTTGTGCTATATGCTCACCAGAGACTATTCTCCTCACCAATAAGGGGCTTACGGGAAAGATGGGATCCAGACAAGGCTTAGAGAAAACACAAATGCTCATTTCTCTCAAGTAATGGAGCTTCCTTATTTCATAGAATTAATGTTGACAGAATTCACAAGGTTTAGGAAAAATCCAGAGTCAGAATGCACATGATTTCTTTCAGCCATTTCAAAGCTTGTGATTTCTTTGCCATTGGTAGCCTA
This sequence comes from Rhynchomys soricoides, assembly GCA_019843965.1. Taxonomy (NCBI): domain Eukaryota; kingdom Metazoa; phylum Chordata; class Mammalia; order Rodentia; family Muridae; genus Rhynchomys; species Rhynchomys soricoides. Next base: position 3,920,053 of record JADRCH010000198.1, read on the forward strand.
CCATGGAGAATTCATTTCATGCCTGTCTACTCTGGTAAAACCTTGGAATGAATTGAAATGTTACAAAAAAAAAAAAAAGGTGAAAATTAAGGATGCCAAGAGTTATTTGAGGCAGCTAATTAAGAGTCATCATCGCTGCAGTTTTACACACATTTCTGACTTTCTTTACCTGTAAACTTAGTTTTTGAAGTTGCATCTGATAAAGGCATTCTGAGAAACCCCTTTTGTCTGTTGCCAAGGAGAAGGTCTCATCTCTTAACACAGAAACACTGTAGGAAAAAAAATTCACTTATAAGTGATCTTTTTGATACTGAAATTATTTTGATCACATGAAAAACCTCTGCACTAAAAGTTAGTGTGATTAATTATAGTGCTAGATACAAATAATGAGGAAATGAAAGAAACAGATCTGCCCCTCCAATAATTAGTAGTATGTGTAGATAAAAATAAGTCCAAACTACCTACACTTGTTAACAATGCTTGTGATGGTTAAGGTTGATTGACAGTTTGACAGGATCTAGAATCACTGAAGAGGCAATCCTCTTGGGATGTCTCTGAGGGATTTTCTAGATTAGGTCAATTGAACTGAGAAACCCCACCCTACACTTAGGTAACATGGTGCCATGGGCTGCGATCCTGTACTGTATAAAAAAAGAAAGCCAGCTGAGCACATTCATCTCTCTCTGCTTGCTGACAATAGAAACAGGTTGCCTCTTCAAACTCCTGCAGCCATGACTGTCCCTCCATGTGGGACTGAAGCCGCACACTGTGAGCAGAATAAACCATTCCATCCTTAGGTTGTTTTGACTTGTATTTTGTCACAAGATAAGTAACAATTACAGCACTATCCTCTCTGGCCTTTGTTTAGGTTCCCATCACTCTCCACAGCACCCTGGACTCTTCCTCAATTATGTCATGGTATTTCTGCTCTAGAGTGGTGACACCTTGCAGCCCTCCTCCCCTTGAGCTCTTCACACACCCTGGCTCCTTTGTCACATTCTTCTATCAGCTTGAAAGCCACCTCCTCATCAAGCCCCTCCCTGGCTCAGGTGTATCATCAGTAAAGACACAACAAGTAACAAACCCAAGCAGAAACAGCCAAAATGAGACTCCAGGAAGGAATGCATAGATTCAGGATAGTTGTGTGGACAACATAGCTTCATTAGAATTTCATCAAATATTCCTATTTGTTTATTCTGTTATCTTCAATAGATCAGCAGTATATACCCTTCATGGTTCCAGAGCAACTGTGACTGTTCTAGACTGAACGTTAAAACTCCATGGTTGGGACTGAAGATGAGAGGTAACTGTTCTCTGACTACTCAGCTCTTTGCATCAGCAAGACCTTTCCCTAGTGGTCCCACACATAGCCACTGTGTGATCCCACTGGCTAGTATCTGACAGTCTGACGCTAACCACTGGTCAGATGGAAGCAATCAGGATGATTGATGGAGACAAAATTTGATCATACAACAAACCTGTGAGATAAAAGTTAGTGTGATTAATTATAGTGTTAGATGCAAGTGAGGAGGAAACAAAAGAAACAGACCTGTCCCTCAAAGACTTCCATGATATAGAGATAGCAATCCAAACTACCTATCCTAATTAACCCTAACATGACTTGAGGGTAAGAACCCACCCAAACAAAATCAATACTCTGCCAACTAGTTCAAAGACGGAGGCCAATGTTCAGGGAAAAAATGGCTTAAAAGACAAACAGAAACAAATGACCATAGCATCCCATCCAGAATTTCCCCAGTTAAGAACTATTCCAACAGAAAACTTAACCTCTGCACAGAACTTGTTTATTCTCTTGTTTATTAATTCTCTTGTTTATTAATTTTTCTGATGCTGCCATGCAAATATCAACTCCAAAATGGCACAGACCTCATGTACTGTATCATTGAAGAGTGTTCCTCGGTCCCAGAATAGTGCCTGACACACAATAAACACAAAATGGATTCTTTGATATCATACAAGAATGTACCTGCATGTACACTCATTGTGAATCGATGTCCTGTTTTGTAGTCTCATGTTGAACTTGAATAAAAACAGGAGAATCAACCAGCTAAAATTTCACACCCATGGCCATAATCTCATAAGATGCACCTCTCATGGCCACAATAGGCTTTTACAGGTAGCTAAGGAACATGCAGTTCTCTCCTCTTTATTCTCTTCTTCGGTGTTCCTGACACCATGGTAACATCACTTCATGCCCAGTTCTCTGAGGAATAACACCAGACATCTTCACTCCTTCTTGACTCACTTCCACATCCAATAGTCAAGTCCTGCAAGAAAGACTACAAAACTCCACCCCACTCCTCCATTTTCATAGTTTAACTAAACTGTGGTAGATAAATCTAATACTCTCTTATCAACAGCAATTTCCAATGGCACTTTGACTTATGTTTCAGGACTCTACATTAATTCACAGCTATCAGAAAAGAATCGAGTTCGTTATTATTTTGTAGTGTCTTCACAGAGAGAGCATCCCTGCTTTCTTCCCACTTTAGTGAGGTTCCATTTGAGATGAAAGAGGGAGAGGATGCTGTCTAAGCCATTTCTTTAAATGTCCATTACTTAACAGTTTAAGAGAAGCTAACACATAACTCAACGATTTTAGCTTGGCCCTCGGCCAGTTGTGTAGAGTCCAGCCTTGTTTAAAAAAAAAAATCCACAAATACATAAAATAAATGAAACAAAGATAGTCCAACATCTTTTATGAGTCTGGGATGTTAGCCATGAACGGCTTCTTGCTTTCAAACACATATCATAATTGCTGGGATGACATTAAGGAAAGTTTATAGACGACATGTGAAGCCTGCCTTTGTCTTCCAGTCAAGGAAGCCATTCTACCTTTGCAGTCCCAAAAGCACTTTGTAGACTCTGTTGATTCTCCTCCTCCCGACATGTGTTATTTTAACTTTATTACATCTGCCCTACTCACCTGTGAGCCCACTGAAGACTGAGCCAAGGTGTCCCAGAGAGTTAATTCGTGGGGGTCACACACACAGCTTCTTATTCTTTCTTTCCTGCTGCTGTTTTTGACCACGTTCCACTGAGTTCTTCTCTTCTGACTCTTTATGATGCTGTGCAGAAAACATAACTTTATGATTACTTTCAGATATTAAGAAGACTTTGTATTTTAGTATTTCCCTTTTATCCCTGATACGCATGTGCTAACCCCCTATGTCTTGTGGACTCAACACGGGGTTTGAGAGAAACTGAAAGGGAAGGCATTTGACCTGATATTTTACTTTCTTTCTCTCTTTCCTAAATCAAGACTCTTAACTTCTCTATAAATGGACAGAGAGAGAAGGGATGAGGAACATGGAGAGAGCCAATCACATGCATGCATCAGAATTTCTCTTAGTGTTTGCTGCTTTGGACCACAGATATCTTCCCCTTGTAAGTGTGTGCCAAAATGTAACTCCACTGAGAGGCTTCCTCCATCCCCCCTGTACAGGTCCCTTCCATGGATTACATGTAGTGTTTACTAAACAAGCCTACTGGCCTGAATTCAGATCCCTAGAACCAAAGTAAAAGACAGACACATTAGCATATAAGCATGTATCCAGGAAATGGGCAGAGGAACCATCAGAGTCAAAACTCCTATGACCAGCTAGCCTGGTATAAGAAACACTGTACCCAGAACAAGACAGAAGGTAAGGATTGACACAGGCAATTGCTCTACACCCTTGCTTTGACATACACATGCTCACATTCATATTTATTCATACACACACACACACACACACACACACACACACAGCTGAAGAAGATGAACAAAGAGTTGGTTTTCCAAATAAACATAACAAAGACAGGGATGCAACTGACCTTGTGATAATGCCAATCTAAACATTAGTACCAAGTTATGAACTGCATTATACTTAAGGGGAAAAAATCACTTTCCTTCCATAACTAAGAAGCAGCTTGTGTGGCTAGGGAAAGGGGGCAGAAGTGTGTGGTGGGAGCAGAGGACATGTGAGGGCACACAGGAACAAGAGATAAGAAGTTGGGACAAGGAAGCAGACAGGACCATTTGGAGGCTCCAATTAACACAGGTGGGTCTGCATCACAAGAAACGAAAGAAAAATTGTGATGAAGGAAAGATGGAGTGGGTTTGTGGTAATAGTTTGTGAGGTCACTAAGGAAACAGAGGTGGGGCTGGGAAATAGCTCAGTCACTAAAGTGTTTGTCTTTGTCTGAGGAACTGAATTTGATCCCCATGATCCATGTAAAAAGTAAGCCTGGTAAGATGTCGTGTGATTGTACTACAAGGGCTAGGGATGCAGCCAATGAGTTCCTGGGGCTTACCAGCCAGCCACGCCTACTTGGCAAGCTCCAGACCAGTGAGAATCATGTCTCAAAAGGCAAGGTGGACCGCTCCGGGGGAGTGACAGTTGAAGCTTCCTCTAAACTTCATGAATATGCACACATACACATGTGTGTATATCTGTACAGTCACACACAAGAGAGAGACAGAGACAGAGAGACAGAAGAGATACAGAGACAGAGAGACAGAGAATTTTTCAACTAAGCAGAATTTAAGCACGTCTCAGATTGTTAGCTGGAAATGTGAACTTTGTTCAACTCTCTCATTGCTCCCATCCTTAGAATAACCAGCCTGATCACATAATTGCGTTGTACCTAGAAAGTCAAGAGGTAACTGGGCCTTCTATAGGCTTCTTGCTTGTCTTGTATGATAGTATCTCCTCTCTGTCTTCCATCAGTCATGTACGCTCTCTTCTTTCTCTACAAAGAAATTCTCTATCATTCTATACAAAATCACCACTGGTTGCTCAATAAACTGTCACCTTCCTCAGTTCTCCTGGATCACTGAACTGCCTGTAGCTGCATCTCCTGGGAGGTGATTCCAAGGCCACTAGTAAAGTTCTTTTCTGAGTTTGACTCAATCTACACCAGTGGAAGACAAGAAAGTCCCCTCCTTCCAAAATCTACTTTCAGCCAACCTGAATTTTCAAATCACATGCTGACACTATAAACTGCCTTTCACAGACCCAAGAAATATTTTCTGGTGTGAGCTGACAGATGAACATTTTGAATTGTTTAATAGTAGTATTTTTCAAGTTCCTTTCAGAAAATGTCACCATCTTGGGCTGTAAAATAGAATTCAGTGCATGCAGATGAATATAACATTACAACAATTCTTAAACTGGGTTTGGATAGGCACAGAGCTACCTCTGAAACCTCATTTCCCTCTTTCCACTTAATCAAGGCTATGTACATCTTATAAACTGGATCCTGAGTTGATGAAATGTGAAGAAAGTTATAATGTCTAAGTGGTTCTTTTAAAACACGTTTTGTAACCTGTATCCTTCTAAAAATAAAATCAAAGAGAAATTAACAAAAATAGATGTCATCAGATAAGTTGTAGGAAGCCAAATATAAACATTTCAGCCAAAATTAAGATGGGAACCTTTCAGCACATCTAACGCAAAACAACTTCATTTCAGTTCATTGTTTCAGAAGCTTGATATGGGTCAATCAGACACAAGATTAATTGTGAAGGAAATGAGCCGTAAGGTAAACACGTACTATTCATAATATATGGTTGAAGATTGTGCCTAAAAGCAGAGATGAAATTATAAGGATCTGGTTGCATTTTGAGCTCTCTAGAATGTAGCCCTCACCATCCCATGAGTATCTATTAAATCTTTTGCATATTTGAAATTAGCATATGCATGCTTGGGGAAATATGTTTGCACATAAACAGGAATGCAAAAGTCCCCAAATTGAGAGAGTTTTCATTTAAAATAGTCAGCCCTGAAAACATACATACAGGTAGCAATCTATGGACTGACGTGATTATATTAGGAATATATATGTATAACATGATATATGTATATTATTCTTGAAATAACAATTAGTGAAAGGGGGCGTGAATTAGAAAGAGAGAGGGGAGAGGCATATGGGAGGATTTAGACATAGGAAAGGGAAGGAAGGAATGTTGAGATTAAGTTATGATCTCAAAAATAAAATAAAGTGAAAAAAACAGTAAGCAAAAAAAGGTTAAGAAAAATATCATGAACTAATGAGCCCCCACAGATGTTGCCTCTCAGATATGACCTTCACGATATCCACAATGCACAGCGTAGTCTCTACCTTGGATTCACTGTGCTGGTCTCTGTCTTCTTATCTAGATCTAGTTTCATTCGGAATCTGCTTTATTTGTTTCTAATTCTAGCTTCAGCTTTCCCTGGGGATTCTAATCATTATGTTCACATCGTAACAAACGAAGATGCAATCTGTGCATTTGAAATAACACCTGATAGTGGCTCTAAAAGGAAAGTTGGCAAGGCTGAGGAGAACAAGTACCCAGATGGATACATATCTTGGTATCTAGGGAAATGGTGCCAGGACACCCTGCAGATATCATAACTTAAAGATACACAAATCCACTATATGGAATAATTTCGTGTTTGTATAAAAATGATGTGCATTTTCAAATTTTTTGTCATCGCCATATTATGCTTAAAACCTTTACCATGCAAATGATATATAAATGGTGGATACAGATATATTAGTTGTTTAGAAAGCGATGACAAGAGAAAGTCTGTACATTTTTAGTATAGATGCAGTCTCCATACTCTCCATCAATATTTTCCATCCTTAGTTGGTCAAACCCAATGGCACAGAACCTAGAAATAAGGAGGGCTGACCAACAGCTAAAGCATGAGGTCCTAACTTCAAAGAGCTGGCATTTCCTTAAGACTCAGGGGGTCATACAGGTTGATATGATAAATAAATAGAAATTCCTCTGTTTGGAAGTCAGCTTTATTCTTTTAATGGTCATGGTATTATGCAGACTCAGAGACTGCAGGGATAGCAGGCGCTGTTAGCTTCGAAGCCATCTCTCCAGCCCCAGCCTCCATTATCTTGTACAGTCACCTAAATTAACTAGGATGCTATCAGTTCTGTGTATTTACATCTCACTGAACCGTCAAAACCCCTTCTAGTCTAGCCTTCTCCAAATATCACACTAACCAAGACTGTAGAATATTGTACTGACCTACAGTATTTTGCTTAATGATAACCATGAGGCTGACTTTCCACATGATGAGAACAAAAGGAGTCAGTACCTGTGTTGTATGCCTCATGATCTAAAAAAAAAAAAAAAAAAAAATTGAAAGTTGTGACATGCATCATAGTCTGATCCCAGACACTTTCCTGTCTGCTTTATTTCAGGTCATTCAAAGTTTACAGAGTCTCTGGATGTGACTCATAATAGTAACATCAATGACATAAATACAGCAGGAGAGGCAGCAAATGTGGACATTGTAGGACTCTCTGGGAAGCTGAAGAAAGAGGTAGTTAGAGATAGTGTAGGCTACACAGATAATTCCAGGTTATTCTGAGCAAAGAAAGACCCTGCGTCAGAAACAAAACCATGTAAAATAACAAGACAGGATCCAGTTATTAGGAGATAAATATAACATGATTTTCTATGTCAGTGACAAAATTTTATGAGCATTAACCAAATAGAATTACTATTCAGAGGACTGGTCTCCTTCAAACACGACAAGAATGAAAAATTCAAGAAGTCTTAATGGGCAAATATTTTAATAACAAGAGCCTTGAACCTGCTCGTCCAAATCCTCCCTGTCTTGCTAGCTGCTCTCTTGTGCTTCTTGGGTTTCCAAATCTTTTTCACAGCCTTTCTGCAAACATTTAGTAATTCAACAAAGGAAGCTAAAGTTCATATCCTGAGCAATAGCTATCCAAGGTGCTTGGTGAGGCATCATCAAGGTCACCCTATGGATTGTCAGCTTAGGGGGGATCCTTTCATGTATTCCAGCAAAAATAAATGCTAAAAAGAGAAGGGTCTTTTGAAGTTGTTGCTGCTGTTGCTGTTTTTGAGAAGGTTAGGCTAGCTAAGGTTTTGAAGCCTAGTGTGATGCAAGTGCACAAAGCTTACAGCATTGTATTGTGTTCAGGCACAGTGCAAGATAGGGGAAGGTGTGGCTGGAGACTTGGCTTAGTAGTTGGGAGTGACAGTTCACTGTTCTTGCAGAGGACCCAAGTTTGGCTCCTGGCACCCAATCAGACAGCTCATAAGTATCTGCATCTCCAGCTCAAGGAGATCCAGCACCCTATTCTGGCCTACTCAAGTTCCCACAGTGACACATAAAGGATTAAATGAATGAATCTTTAACTGTAGAGAGCTAGAGAGACAGCTTGGTGCTTAAGAGTAGATGCTCATTCTCTTGCAGAGGACCTAGGTTTGATTTCCAGCACTGACATGGTGGCTCACCAACCCTCCATAACTCCAGTTCTAATGTATTTCATGCCTTCTTCTGACCTTCACGGGTACTAGAATGTACATGGTACATACATATACATGCAGGCAAAATACTCATACACATAAAATTTAAAAAAAAAAAACAAATATATTTTTAAGTGGCACTATACTGGGGGTCCTTAAATACCAGAAGTTTATCTTCAGTTCTGGAAGCTGAGGAATCAAAAATTAAAGCATTGACAGATTTGGTAGCTTTTGAGGGCCTGCTCCCTGGAAAATAGGTGGCTGGTTTCTCATCATGGAGGAAGGATCAGGGAATGATGGGTTGATGGACATGGGATACTAACCCTATCCATGTAGATTAAGTCTACTCAATATCCCTAAGGTTTCACTTCCAAATTCCACTCCACAGGGATTTAGGCTTCAAGGAAGGCATGTGAAGGAGGAAGGCCACAAACATTTGGTTTACAGAAGCTTCCTAGAAAGGGAACCTGTGATAGACATACCACAATGGCTAAGTACAAAATGGCTCAGAAATGAAACAAGAACTTGGGCTTTAGATACCAGCAGGGTTTTAATCTGAACCCCAGAGACTCTTATGTTCAGTGTTTACTAATCAACTAGGAGAGTTTCTGGATACATTTAAAAAGTAGCTCATTGGGAAAAGGACTTTTATTCTTCTTAAGTATCTTCTTAACTCTGTCCTTCCTGCCTGTCATCAGAAAATTAATAGCCTAGTCCTCCATACATTCTACCACCAAGATGTGCTGCCAAGGACTATGGACTGATATCTCTGAAACCATGAACAGTAACTACATACAAACTGCAGATTAAAATCCCAGATGGTCAAGCCAGTTCAAACACCTTGGGAGTCATGAAGTAGCTACTCCCTTCTTTGCTGTGTAGAAATATGATGTCACACATTTTCCCACAGTACACCCTTCCTTCTTACCATCTTACTTATGTCATCTTGTCCTTATGCTCAATTACCCAAACATGTTAAGGGCACAAACTCTCTGGATTCTATATTTAAACTCCAACCTCTCACTTCAAAGTCCTCAGTCAGCCAAGATCAGCTACCTACCTCCCCCTCACTCCTACTAGAATTTGCCACCTCTTGTTTTAACCACCCTAAAAGCTTAGCATACATGCATGTACTCAAAACCTGTTAAGCAATCAGGACACTGGGGAACAAAGGAAACACAGACCAGACAAAATTCTACCAAACTGACCTTTGATCTTCTTACTTCTCAATGTCAGTTAAAACAATAAACAAAGGCATTTGGTGACAAAGCCTAATGGACATAGTTTGACTCCGGGACTCACATGGCAGAAAGAGAGAACAGACTGCCGCTCTTTGTCCTATGACCTCCGCATGATCCCACCCACACCCAATAAATAAAATATCCTAAAATAATAACTTTGTAGCAATCACATGTATTGCCTGAGTCTATTATGCTGGCATCTGTTTTGATTCATAATAACACATAAACAAGCAAGCAAAAAAAACTATACATCTCTTTAGTTTTCATTTATTTACAAATATAGTCTCACTAGCTTTTCAGGCCAGCCTGAAGTTAGTAGGGTTACCATTCAGAATGACCACCCTGGTTGCTTTTAGATTACCCCCATCCTAACTGGTCAAGGTCATGCTATCCTAAAGTTAAACATGAGTTAATTGAAGTTAAAAGCATGGGGTAGGACCATCACACAAATGAGAGATTCATAAATGAGCTAAGAATGGTGAGATAACATGTTGGAGTTTACATTGTTGGAAAAATTCATTGTTGAAGATCCAAACCCAGTTCATTTTAGTAATAAATCCATATCTCACTTCTCACCTCACACTTCTCTGCAGACTCTGAATACTGTGAAGGGATCTGAATTCAAGTAGACATAAACCAACCATATGGACATAAATGATGACCTAGCCTATGTGAGTCTAATTTTTCTTTCTGTAAAGGGGAATTACAATATCTAACTCAAGTATTTGTCATGGGGGGATCTAAATCCAAACAACTATGGTAATGGTGATAGCTGGTTGTAGCAGACACTATGTTATTAAATTGGATTATATTATTGATTTTATATATATATGATATTGTATTATTGGAGTATATTGATAATAGTCCTTTGTTATTGGCATTGAAGAAAAGCCCTATCCAAAAAGTTTTGAGAAGATACTAGCTACTCCTCTCAGAGTTCCTTAACTTCGTATGTGTCATGTCAGTCCCAATACACACATAAATATAAACACAGCCTCATTCTTTGTGCTCATGCCCGTGCTGGGCTCCATCCATAGAAAATATTTTAGGAAGTATTAAAGCTGAGCTTTAAGGCTACCTTCAAAGAGGTCTTTACAGACCCTGTACCAGAATCCATCACCTCAAACTACTAGTGTGTGTTCCCTGTAAGTCTAATGAGCAATGTCTTCTTTGTTATTAGTTATTAACAAGTTATTATTTGTTTCTCCATTTTCCTGAAGGTCTAGAATCCCTTTGACACCTATGTCCCCATGGCATCTAACCAAATGTACAAAAGAAAGAGAAGGGAAAAGAATTAGTGAGAGGAGAAGAAAGGGAAGTGGGGGAGAACTGGTGTAGAGCTGAGCTCAGTGGAAAATATAAAGGGAGAGTTACTGGTCAGAAGCCAAGCAGAGACTCTGAATGGTGAGGGAAGTCAATACCGGATATCACCCAACAGGAAGGATCTTACAGGTCTTAGATTCCCATACAGCTTCCAATGAGTTGGGTGATGTTAATAAAGCTGACTTATGTCTCGAGGCTTCTGTCCTCTTGCTTGTGAAATGAAGGCAGTAGAGTCAATATAAAAAGGTTCTTCCAACCCCACAGTGCATGCATCTTTAGCCTATTTCCTCCACCTTGCTATTGCCTGAGAACACAATGCTACTGTGCTATAAAACCACCCAGCTCCTTCCCTAAAGCCAGGGCTGCATCTAGAGCTTACACAACACAGGGGTTCACTAGCTGCTTTCCTGCAGGGTGTGCTGGATTTGGCACTTTGCTGAGCAAGTGCAAGGACACATGAGTGAATGAAGTGTCCAAAAAAACTGCTGCAATCTAAGCAAAAGTCCAAGCCCAGGCCAAATGACAGCAACTGTGAAATCAGTGGCTTCTGGGAAGAGTGAAGTATGCACAGGTGGCCGTATGTCCTCACTTGCCTGGAGTGGTTCCAATGGTGTCATTTATTGACTGCAGCATCCTCTCCTAGTCTCACGTGTGCTCCTTCAATAAGCTGGATGGTTGTACTGGAAAGCGGGAACCCTTTGCTTTGCTCACTCATTGTGCTTCAGTGAGCTCCTTTCATATGTGATCATCATTAAGCAGTCCACAAGGCTTGGCTCCAAGAATACTATATTCATGTTACAGATAAAGAAGCCAAGACTCACAAGAGTTATCTGAATGGCTAACCTCCTCAGAGCCATTCTCCAGTAGAGGCTAGAGTTATATCCAAGACCTGTTTTATTCTATTCTGCTGCATAGTTGGATGGTAAAGGAATTGGAAATGGGAAGGGTCCTAATTCTCTCTCATCTCTCTTGCTATACCTTTACATTCCTTGTTTTCTTCATAGGTCCTCTACCCTCTCCAGATCTCAGAACTGTTTCATTTTGATTATGGTAAAATGAACATCTCTCTCTTCTTTCCATCATGCTTTTTCTCTGCTGCATCTATAGTCTAAACGCATAAGAGGAAACTATGCTCTGTAACTCAGAAAGAATCTCAAGCTCCCTTAGGTTCATACAGAGAGGGAGTCAGTCTTCATTTTGCTCAGCCCCACCCCACACTCTTACATCACTTCAGGGATTAACTTAACTGGGGTGTCAAGGGAATGAAGGAATGATGGACACTAAAGAAACAACAGATACATGAACATATGTACAAAAAAACAGCTGGAACCAGGTGCCCTGGTCTCTCTAATGGAGAAGCCCCAACACCCTAGATGCCCAGTGTCTTCATTGCCTACAGTTGAGGATGTTGGCCCGGTTATTTCATACAGCTGAAGAAGCTGGGATCGTTACATAAAGATAAACAAGGAGACAGGTTTAGCTTGTCTAGATAGGATCAGTCTCTATCGTGGGAGCAGTCTTCAGACTGTAAACATCTATGTGAAAAAAACTACAGTAAATTTTTTTTTCATACACTCTTAACATTCACACTCAGACCTGAGGAAGACTTCCGATCCCTACGATCCCCACCCAGGAAGGCTTTGCCATTCCCCGGGAGCTGAGGCATTTGTCCTTGATACAACTCTGCCTATGTCAAACAATGCACATTCACTGTTCCTCTCTGTGGCAGGCAAACTCCGAGACAGCACCCACGCTGTGGTTTCTCAGGCACTACCACGATAAAGAATAATACCGGCATACTGAGTCAAGGTCAGCCACTCCGACTATGTAATCTTGTTAACCTAATTATTTAACCCTTACTGCCTCAGTTTCTTCATCTGTAGCAGTATGTGGCAACAAGTAGTCTTGTAATCATTGCTTGGTTATTGAGAGTGACGATGAACAATAGGGCTTAGGGGTCCTAACACATCTAAATGCATATCCATACCTCCATAAACTAGATTTTTGATAAAAATCCCCCATTTAACTCCCTGAGCCTCTCATGCATCCTCTTGACGGTACTAGGTACCCACATGTCTCCTTTCTGTACCCATCACCCACTGCTATGCTCTCATGTCCCTCCCCTTCCTTCTACCAATATCTTCAACTATGACTCCAGATGGATTTCTTTTAAAGTGCAAATCTATTCATATCACTTGTCTACTTAAAATTCTCCAATCATTTCCCCTTGCCCCTAGAATCAAGTTGGAGCTCCTCGGAGAGAATTATATATTCTAGACCTCATCCTACCCTCGCCCCACCCGTCCCTACTTTCCAGCCACAGAAAAACTCTCTTGGTTCCATCGTGAGGACACACTCCTCCTCTCTTCAGAGCTCTTGTAATGCTTTCCTCTCTGGCCATTCTCCTCCACATTCACCCACTCTTCATCTGGTTAATATTTTGGGGGATGATGTGGGTGGTGCAATGTGGTGTGGCGTGGCGTGGCGTGGCGACTCTCTGCCTTATTCTCTTTATACAGGGTCTTTCAGTAAACCTAGAGCTCAGTCTTTTGTGACTAAGCTGGCTGTTCAGCCAGTAATCCCCAACGATCTGCTTGTCTCTGCATGTTCTCTCCTATACTACCCAGCACTGGAGTTATAGGAGCATGCGCCCTTGCTCAGCTCTTTTCCATAGATGCTGTGATCTAAACTCAGAGCCTCCTGCTGATGCAACAAGTACTTCTGCCCAGTTGACCATCTCTTCAGCCCAGGTTAATTCTCATTCTTTAAGTCTTTGTTTGAACTTCTCTTTAAAAAAAAATAACCCGTCACTTGTTCTTCATGACAACCTAGCTCAATCAATTACTCGTGTCAAAGTCCATTATGCTTTTCTTTCTAGACATTAGTGGATTCATAATGTCCAGCCAGGGCTCTTCTCATTACCACAGAAGAGCAGCAACCACATATGGCTGACACTTGCATAACCCCATACATTGTTTTATTTATTTATTTATTCATTCATTCATCCATCCATTTAATCTCATTTCATTTGTTCATCCATCCATCCATCTATTCCTTTTCTCATTCACTTATACATCAATTTTTTTCATCACTCGTGACAGACATTTCTGTTCAATGATCTCTCTGCTACCTCCAAAGCTTAATAAGTCTGTGGGAGAGAACTTTCCTTTGTAACGCATGAGAGAGAAAGGCCTCCATCTGTGTGCATAACACCCAACAGTGGTGGAATCTTGAAGTGCAAGATGTTAGGAGTTGCATAGGTCCTCTTCTCTGAAACTTAGGCAAGAACCTTTTCTCTTTCTTCTCCTCTAATCTAGAGATATAAAGGTCCTTACTTTCTCTTACACTTGTTACCATCTCATGGACAAGAGAGAGCAAAAATGACTGACAACATAGATTTAAGTTAAATCACTGGGAGAAGACAGAGGCTTTTTAAAAAAGCTTATTACATTATTTACTCATGGTAGCATGGGGTGCCTTGCATGTATGATCAGAGAATCATGTGTGATAGTCTTCTCTCTTTCACCATGTGGATCTTGGGGATAGAGCTGCCAAGTCTGACCTGCTGAGCCATCTCTTCAGTCCAAGACACAGGATGAAAATAATAAATAGGTTTGTGGAAGAAGGCACGAGAGGAGAGACGATGGTGTCAGTGGATCATGATAAACCAAGACTAACCCTTCCCACCTAACACTGGACTAAAACATCTGAATTCCTGATACTCTGCAGATTCTGGATCATCTGGTTGAATATTTGCTAAAAGTCCCTGGATTTGCTCCCAGTGGCTAACTGTTCCACATGCAGTTGTCTCCTCTGTAGACAACTACAGTTACCAACTAGAATCCATTTCTTCTTTTGCCCTTCAGAGTAGAACTGGTTGCATCGAGGCTTCACAGACTCCCTTCTGCAGGATGTATAAGTGCACTATTAACTAAAAAAAGATGGGAATAGCAAAAGATGTGGGATGTCTGCTTCATATGCAGGCCACTTTCCCTAGAGATCCTGTAGTCAACTTGAGCTTCCCACAGAGGGACCACAGACATGGGAGAAATGGGAACTAAAGGAGAGATGGTCTCATGAATCTCACCTAGGACATTAGTCTTGACCACTGTCCTCATGAATAGTACAAGAAACTACAATGAACCCTCTCTTAAATTATCCTTTATAATGTTATCTTTGTTATAGCAGATTAACCTGTACCCGAATTAACAGAGAGGCTCTTATTTTCCATGTCAAAATGCAGAGCTCTGGGTTTTCTATGATTTGATCTGTGATACAGCAAAGAACTTTCCAAATGAATGTTGTCTCTTAGCAGCATACAGTAATTCTAACATTATTCCCTTTGGACTTATTAGCCAGGCAAAGCAATGCACATTAAATATCATGCATACTGAATTTAGACGAGTTTTGAAGTGTCTAAAAATACAGTCAACTCCCCTTAGGGTTTTCCTTTCCACATGTTCAGTCACCTGCAGTCAGTTGCAGTCTGGCAATATTAAATAGAAAACTCTAAGAATAAATAATTCCTAAGTGTTAAATAGTGCTACCTTCTAGGTAATATGACCAACTATTGCATCAACCCATTTTGTCCTAACCAGGTTGTGAGGAATTCTTTTGTCCAGAGTATCCACATTGTATTTGCCACTTGCCTGTTAGCCATAGAAGTCGTCTTGGTATGAGATCAGCTAAGGAAGTGTCATTAGCTTTGTTTCCAAATAACCTTGACTTTACTTATTAATGGCCACAAAGCACAAGAGTAGTAACACTGGCAATCAGTTATGTGGATGAGAAGTTGTAGCATGGCTCCTTTAAATACAACAGTGAATACAGCTAAAATATGGAAGAGAAAATTAGACCATGGTCACATAACTTTTAGTCGAGTACATTGGTATAGTGTACATGTGGCCCAGATTCATTGCTAGTCATCTCTTCCTGTACTTAATTTATAAACTAAATCTTATGCTGGTGTGTATTTACAGGGACACATAAAATAAATAGGGTTCATTCCCATTAGCGGTTTCAAGCATCCTCTGTGAATCATGAAAAATCTCCTTGGCTGTCTAGGGGAGAGTCCTTGGCACCACTTCTATTTATCTCCTTCTGTAGACTGAGGAACGAGTAAATGGTTTGAACTTTTGTCTAAATTCTGCTCCCCAAATGATACTCCCGGACTCTTCCTTGACTCTGATCTCCTTTCTTAAGCATCCTATGTCACCTTAATGCCTCCTTTACCTGCCCAAAGTAGCACATAACTCACTTCTCTCTCTTCACCCACCCGGTCAGAGATGCCTTGTATGCATCATTTTTACACATTGCATGTACACCCTGTGTCCATTACTGTGCTGGGTGCTAGGACTAGAAAGCCAGGTGAGATAGAATGCTAGGCCTGAGTCTGAGAGAAGAAGAGAGGCACATCAGTCCAAAATGACAATATGATTTTCCACTGCCACAGGTCATGTTGCAAATGCTACCATAAAATCACAGGGGCAGTGGCTCCAGAGTTTGTTTTATTTTAAGGTTGTAGTTATTGTTGTTTTGGGTTTTGTTTGTTTGTGTTTGTTTTTGTAGCTCTGGCTGCTATGTAGACCAGGCTAGGATCCTCTTTCCCTATAAGTTAATTCTTCCTGGAAATGTCCTCACAGGCACATCAACTTGATGAGCAAAATTAAGCATCACATTCCCCAAAGTTGAAACTAGATGGCACACAACCAAAGAGCCTTGTCCCTGTGTGCAGAGGATCTCTAACACACAAAGGGAAGTGTGGCATGTGGGCCTGAGTTGAGAGTATGCAGCAGAGAAAGACCCCTTCACCCCTTAGCCTTATTAACATTTTTGAAATAAAAGATCTTATAAAATATTTCTATATTACAATGAAAATTTTTAAAATTTAAGTTCAGACAAAACAAAGGACCAAGAAACTTATAAATTCAATTAAACCATAATTGAAAAGGCAAACGGTTATGGAAAGTCACATGGCCGAAGGGACCTTGCTATCTAGTTAACTGCCTTTTATTTTCTTTTTACATAGGCATTGTGGTGAATGGAAGTTGAGATTTAGAGTAGAACATAAGCAGTTATCCATAAATCTAACCAAGAAACCAACCGATGGGAGCCTCAAAAAAACATGGGAATCCACACTGATTCCTGACAGAGCTCACTTTTCTCCCTGCCTGAAAGTTGTATCTCAAGGTCCAGGCTTAACCTGAGGCTATGGAGATAGCAAAGTTAATTAGAAACAGCCAAAATTCACATAATGACTTGATTTTGGATTTTAAGTACAAAAAAGTTCATGTCTTCTAAGCTTCTTATTCCATGGGAAAAGGAACAGGAGCCTAGGCAGGGGTGGGGGTGGGGATATGGTGTCACCCCAAACATTTGTTCCATGATTTGCATGAAGTCCGGGTGTGGAGATGGGTCAGAAAGATCTTTATCCATCAGTGAGAAAAGTCATGTTTTAGGGGGAGCTTTATTTCTAATTCAAAAGATTCCGAGAAGATGCCAAAGTAGTTTCTGAATGAAATAAGCCATGCTTCTGTCCCAGCTCCTCATTCTCACTTCCCACTGGTTTGGCAGAAAAAAGAACACAAAAGACATTGACAATAATTACTTCAGCAATTAGCTGAGGGTTTCCCTCTGGAAGAGTCTGAAACAGGAGCTAAGAAGAAGCCCATCCTATCCAGCTCAGATTCCTCACTGGATCAATACTCTCATTAGCAGAAGTTCTCTGAAGGAAGCTGCCCAGTACAGAACTGACATTTAATCTGCCTCAGGTGGCACACATGGAAACATGTAAAGAAGCAAGATCCACAAGATGGAGGATTGGGAAAAAGTAAGGAAGTAGCCCAGCCTAGCAAATAGGAGGAGGAGGAGGATAAAGAGCAATCATCAAATCACTTATGAGATTTAATAACCACAGCCAAGCCACCGGGTATTCAAAGAATTCAGGGCCTGCCTCCAGAGAAGAAAGTTCATGCCTCTGTGGACACTGGATAATAATATCCATTACGTCTTGTCCCCACCATTGGAGGCAAGACCAGTGCAGTTTTGCAGTATGAGTAAGGAGCTAAGAACAGCACAGTAAGCAGCATGGAGCCTACAAGACAGGGCAGTAATCCAGTTCTATGTTTTACCTTCTCCAGAGGACTAGAGAACTCTGGCTAATATTAAGGGCTGAGAGTTCCAGGGTTTTAGGCAACTCCTCGCAGACCACATAAAGGGTAGGTAAGCACAATGGCTCTCCAAAGCAAAGCCAGTCTCCTAGTGAGGCTGTCAGAGGATTCATTTATACAAGAGGGCTCCTTAGAGTTACACATTCACAGACTCCACCCTTGACCTAATGCCAAACATGTGCCTAAGACCAGATATGTGTAGTGTGTAAGTGGGTTTTTGTTTTGTTTTGTTTTGTTTTGACACAGATTCTCATGTATCCCAAGCTGACCACAAAATTGAAGGATGACCTTGAACTTCTGATCTTCCTGATGCCACCTGAAAGTGCTAGGACCTGTGTATGTCACAGGTATGTTGCACTAATTTACCAGTGCTGGGGATAGAACCCAGGGCTTTTTGTTTGCTAGGCAAGCACTCCACCGACTGAGTTGCATCCTTAGCCATCTTTAACAACTTTGAGAAGCATCACTTAGACATTAGGGAAACTGACCAGCAGAGCAGTTACCAATGGCCTGGCAGTTCATTTGCATCGTGCTCTCACACTGGGCCCAGAAAGACCAAACCAAAAATGGATTCACTAGCACTAAAGTTTGACATCGACATCCTGAAATTAAGCTGTTTATCTGACCTTCCAAGAAATCTGGAGAGAAAGTTGCCATAGCAGCCAGATCTAGCAAACAGACTAGTTTTAGTCAGCCTGCTAGGACAATGCTCTCTGCTTTAACTCTTACAGGGAAAGATGCTTTGGAGCAAGCAGTCTATGCTCTGTTCCCCTTTTCTGCTGTCTTCAGCCTTTTGCTGTCTATAAATACTCACTGGCCGTGCTACAGAGCACAGTTGTCTGATTTGTATTCTGAGAGTTACCTCATTCATGAATCATCCTCTGCTCCAACAAATGCTGCCAAATCCATTTTGTCTAAAGTTCTGTTTTCATCATTGGTCTTATGATTTCTATCCTTTCTAATCTATGCACTAGCTCAGGGAACCTGGAAAAAGTTGCCCAGCCTTTGTTTGCTTGTCTATAAAATGGGAACACTAGGTAAATAAAACTATGCATATGTTTTGGGATTGTCATAAATATAAAATCAATTAGTATACATAAAACCCTTGGAATAGTTCCTGCAATGCTGTTAGTATCAATCATTGGCTGTTATTATCAGTGTTACTGCTATTTTTATAATGCATGAAAGTTGAGAAACACTAGGTCCCATGAAGTGGGAGGATTAAAGAGATCTCTCACTGAAGTCTTTTTGAGTAGTTTTCTCCACTCCTGTCATCAGCTCACTCTTTCCTTTGTTTCTCTTGAGCTACTGTTGTCTCACGGGGTCTTAGGACATGTTCAGAAAGTAGCTGGGCTTTGAGAACAAATCATCAGGGGGGCAAGAGTATATCTGTTGTACCCCTGGTGGGCGCTGAGGCTTGGGAGACAAGGTTCTAGCCTCCAAGTACACTGGAGATGAAGAATTAAAAGACAAATATGTGACAGTCCAGTTAGGTACACACAGAGAACTAAGAAGGTGATACAAAGAACAGTGGAGAAGGGTGTTTCTCACTACAACATCCCATAATGTGAATAATTTGCATTGGTGCTCTGGAACTAAGAAAATGTCTATCAGAATGGAAATGCTAAGATAGCATTAAAAATCTTTTAAAATTATTTTTATAAATTCCCCATCTTTTCAAGGCTGGCTTTCAGAAGCTGGATCCACTAGCAAGAGGCAAGAAAGTGTCACCAAACTTTGAGCAGGCAGTTCTCCCAGAGCATGATGGGAGATAGAAAATATCAGCCCCGAACCAGAACAACATGGGAAAAGCCAAACCAATGCCCTGAGCAAGTCTTCTACATTAGAGCTGATTTGAAAATCTTCTATTTTCAACTGTGGTCACTTAGATAGATGGATGGACTAAGACAGAATCTCTGTAGGAGTTTTGAGAACCAAACAGAAAGAGAAAGGCCTAGAGCCATGCACAGAAATCCTTGGAGATACAAAGCTTGTGGAGAGAGAAAGTGGAATGTTGAGAAGCAAGGAGTGGGAGGGGGAAAGACCCAAAATGAGAGAGCATCAAAAGAGAAAGGGTCTTGAAGCAGATCAAATGATGGAGAGGCCTCATAACTTCTATGTGAGCCAGTCCAGGGGAGTAGAGAAATTTGATCATGAAAATTGCAGCAAGATGCTAGCAGGGTCGAAGAAGAGAGTGGATCTAATGACCCAGCCCTAGGCTTGTAACTTCATGATGATTCTCTAAACATAGCACGGAGGTGAAGACCCTCTGACTGGGGGAAAGAGTGTTTGGTAACTCCTGGGGGAAGACAGCTCCTTTGCTGTTCTTCCAAACTCCGTGAGCCCCTCCCCCTTACATACATACACACACATGCACACACATACACTCACCATCGTCTTCATCCTCTGGAGTCTCAATCACTCACAGAAAGGGAGCAACCCCTGGGAGCAAGGCAACCTTCAAGAGGGTCTCATAAAGAACAGGTTCTTTATGTGGGAAAAATAATGAAACACCTTACTGGGGAATCAAACTTCAAAGTTTAAAAGTATTGCTCAGACAGAGAACAAAGGAAATTACTTCCTTCTGGAGCCAACTCATGAACACAGGCCTCTTCCATGTTGGAACTTTTGGAAGAATGGGTAGGGGCAGTTGTCTTTTTTGTTCTTGTTCAGAGATTGGTAATTACAAAGGCAGCTGTTGATTTCAAGAGGAACATGTGTTCATTTGTGTGATAGTGTTGATTGTCAACTTGACAGAACCTAGAATCCCCTGCAAGATGGGTCTTTGAGCACACCTATATTAGCTTGATAGACCTAATTGATTTGGAAAGACTCATCTTGACTGTGGGTAGGACTATTCACTCAGTAGGTGATCCTGGACTATCTAAAATGGAGAAAGCAAGCTGAACATTAGTAAGAATTCATGTGTCTGAATGCTTGGCCCATAGGGAGTGACATTATTAGAAAGTGTAGCCTTGTGACCTATGTATGGCCTTGTTAGAATAAGTGTGTCACTGTGGGGGGGGATTTGAGGGCTTAAATGACCAAGCTATGCCCAGTGTGAAACACATCCAGTCTACTCTTGGCTGCCTTCACATCATGATTTAGAACTTGGCTCCTCCAGTACCATGCCTGCCTGGACACTGCCATGTTTCCTACCCTGATGATAATGAACTAAACCTCTAAAATACTGTAAGGCAACACCAATTAAATGTTGTCCTTTATAGGAGTTGCCTTGGTCAAGGTGTCTCTTCACAGCAACAGAAATCTTAAGACAGACTCCTTTTTATTTCCCTTCTTACATGCAATTTTGAGGGTATATTGAGGTTCGCTTAACACTCTCCTGCATCAAGGTGGGTTTCTTTTGCTTCTGTCAGGTGGGGGTGGGGGGGATTTACTTCTATTCCTTTCTTATTCCCAACAACATCTAGATGCAACATGTAGCATCTAGAAAGGCTACATGACTTTACAATGCAAACATTTTGGACGAAAACCATTGTAGGTAAGCTATTGTATATTACAGGACATTTAGTAGCATCATTGGCTCCTACTCACTAGATACCCAAGCTTCTTTTCACTGTAGCAACAAGTGTTCCCAAATATTACCAATTGTCCCTTGAAGATGTTAAAGGATTCCCCTTGAGAACTGTTGTTCTCAAGTATGGCTCAATAGGATTCCAAATAAAAGTTCCCAAGAGTGGTCTGTCTTAGTTGTTATTCCTGTTGATGGGACAAAAGCAACTTATGGGAGAAAGCATTTATTCTAGCTGAAAGTTCAAGTCACCATCCATCATGATGAAGAAGCCAAGGTAGCAGAAGCTTGAAGCAATAGGTCATAGTACATCCACAGTCAAAACAAGAGAGTGATGAATGCATGGGGCAGCTCTGCCTCCTTTCTCTCCTTATAGACTCCAGGATCCTAGCCAGGGAATGTGCCACCCACACTGGGAGAGTGTTTCAACCTCAATGAGTATAATCAAGGCAATCCCACCAGAGACCCATCTCCCAGGCAATTCTAGTCCCTGTCAAACTGATGAACAATACTAACCATCACACTGTCCAAATGCCACTCCCTTCTCAGTGTCTTTGTTGCCACTTTGGATGGAGGGAAACTGCTCCTAAAATGAGCTATTGCTCATGGTTCCTGCTTCTCTCAAGGCTGGAGCTCTCCTGGTTTTGTTGACCTAGCCAGCATATTCAGACAGATATGTATGTGCATATTTCCTTTTCCAGTCTTCAACAGACACATAGATTTGAAGAGCTTCACTTCTCATTGAAGAACTAAGGAATTTCAGTGACTTGGCAGCAAAATGTTAAATAATCTCCATTGAATATAGATGCAAATGTTCTCCACAGAAGTCTTTGGAGCAGTGCCCAAAGGGGAGCATGTTAAAAAGAATCAGTTTGTTCTTAAAGGCATTTCAGCCTGGATGGTTATTTGTTGTGAAGCCTTGGAGCATTGGAGAATGTTTGACGGGGTCTCTGACCATGAGCATCCTCCTTAGAAAAGTTCATATAACAGTCAATATCATTAGAGTGTGTGTACATTTATTTATTACTGATTTTTATGTGTATGAGTGTTTTGCCTGAATGTGTATCTGTGTATTAAGTGCATGCCTGGTTCTCTCTGACAGAGTATCAGATTCCCCAGAACTAGAGTTAGAGACAGTTGTGAGCTATCAAATGAGTGCTGGGAATTGAACCCAGGTCCTCTGAAAGAGCTGCTACTGCTTTTAACCACTAAGCCATCCCTTTAACTCCAGAGTATATGTACATTTTAAAACACAACAAAAACATTGACTGGAGTGACAACTTGACAGGTAAGACTCTGTACTGCTAGGTAGAGGATCCAAGTTTGGCTCCTAGCACCCACATTCATGCTCACAACCAACTTTAACTCCTGCTTCAGGGGATCTGATCTAGCCACCATGGGTACCTGGACATATACATACATACATTTTTTTCTATTACTGAAAATAGATTTTTATGATATATTCTGATTATGATTTCTATTCACCCCTCCCCCTCTTAGTTTCTTCTTGACTCCCCTCTCATCTAGATCTTTTTCTTGTCTCTGGTTAGAAAATAGAAAATAAAAAATAATAACAAAATAAGATAAATCAAAAGCAAACAAATCAGAACATGACAAAGCAACCAAACATGATAAGAGCCCAGGAAAAAAAGCATGAGAAATATATAGATACAGAGACAGGTGTGTGTTCATACTCAGGAATCCCATATAAACCTAAAACCAAAAGTCATGGTATATACACAGAGAACCTGTAAGGTAGGAAAAGATTGTTTTTAAAAAATAAAAATATTCAAATAAGCTACAATGTACATACATGTGTTTAAGTATAATAGCAAACTGTAGAAGATATTTATTATGAGCTAAATCCAACCCCTGAATCTTTACTGGATGTGTGACCATAGCCAAGTCAGAGCTCAGGGTCTGAGACTATGGGATAAGAGAATTGATCAGCCACTACTCCCAGCCCTAACAGGCAGAAAAGCCTATCAGAAAACAGATGTATGATCCTTTTAGAATGTCAACAGCAGCTAAGGGAACAAATGAAGGGAAGCAGTGTGTTCATGAAAAACCAACCCTCTATTTAACTGACCCACTACTCTATGATTGGCATTCCTCGTTCAGGAAGTGAAGGGACCTTTGGGACATGAGGCATCAGGTGATAACCATTATGGCCTAGGGAAACAGAAACATGGGCTGTAGGGTAGATAACTTAGATGTCTTGTGCCTTTCTTACTCTGAAACCCAAGGCACAAATCCATCACAATTGGATGTAGATCTATAAGACCTAGATGGGTTAGAATGCTCCTTTGTCAAGCCGGCTCTCATCACTTGGGAATTCATCAAGTCTATGTGAGTTTCCAAATGAAAGGAGATAGGTAAATGCTAAGTCACTTCCTTGCTCTATCTCTTGATGGCCCACTTCTTCTTATGAAGAAAGTGTCCCTTCCTCTTCCATACCTGAGTCAGCCTCACTGGTGTCTCTGACTTCCGAGGCTGCATCCTTCTCTTCCTGGTCACTGCCCTCACATAGCAAACCTCTGTATTTGCTATCCACACTACCACAGGCACAGTTGTAGGGTGCAGATTTCTGCAGAAGTTGGGGAGGCAGCCAAGAAGATTTATATAGAGCAGATAATAGCTTCAAATTAAACATTAAACACTGAACAAGAAAGGCATTTTTGTACCCCTTGCTATGGAGGATGCCAGATCACTTTGTCATTGCTATTTTTGTTAGCATCCCAAGAAGCCACATGGCTCTTCATCTCTCCTACTCTAAGCTTCCAGACCCCAGAAACTTCTTGTCTTGCCTGCTTATCTACACTGTGCCCATCATGACTCTTCCAGTGGGCTGGGTGATGTAGGAAGGGCATAAGAGGGAGCTGGCCTACATCAGCTAATATGTCCATTCATTCCTTAAAACCACAGGTTCATTTACGCAAGTGAAAAAGTCTGTCTTTTACAGACTGTACATCAGAAAGTCCCATTTTCCTCATAACTTTGTCCACTCATTCTCTGCAACTAAGAAAAATAGATATTTGCCCATGCATGCTGGCATATGCCTTTAATCCCAGCACTCAAGAGGCAGAGGCAGGCGAATCTCTGTGAAAGCAAAAACCAGCCTGGTCTACTACAGTGAGGTTCAGGATATCCAGTTCTATGTAAAGAGACCCTGTCTAAAAAATAATAAATAAATAAATAAACAAATAAATACTTAAAGTGATTATTTTCAAATTACCTATTTCTGGAGTTCTATGATCCTGTGGCCTCATCTGATTTGCCTTTGTTGAGATTTCAACATGGAATATCTTACACACTCACATAAACAGGCAGCAACCTTTAGGAGGTAGAACTGTGCTTAAGGAATTGAGTGGCTGTGGATGGGCTTTAAAGTTTAGTAGCTTCTTTACTCCTTGCTTTCTGACTGTGAATGTCATGTGACCAGATGACTCCCATGCTTTCCTTGCCATAATAGGTTTTATCCCCTTAAACTGTGAACCAGAATAAGCCCTTCTTCCTGGAAGTTGCTACTTGTCAAGTATTTCATCTAAGCAACTAGTAACTAAGCAGTCTTTAGATGGATAACTGCCTGAGAAACAAAGAGCACTAACCCACCACTCAGCCAAGGATAATGTAATGATTTGTATATGCTCTGCCCAGGAAGTGGTGCTATTAGGAGGTGTGATCTTGTTGGAGTATGTGTGTCACTGTAAGTGTGGGCTTTGAGACCCTCCTCCTAGATGCCTGGAAGTCAGTCTTCTGCTAGCAGCCTTCAGATGAAGATGAAGAACTCTCAGCTCTGCCTGCACCATGCCTGCCTAGATGCTGCCGTGCTTCCGCCTTGATGATAATGGACTGAACCTCTGAACCTATAAGCCAGCCTTAAATACATGTTGTCCTTACAAGGTCTGCCTTGGTCATGCTGTCTCTTCACAGCATTAAAACCATGACTAAGACAGAGTATCAAGGCTTACAAGGATCAAAACTTCCTAAAATACACCATTGATTGTCATAGATTCACAAATCCTTTGTGTAGTTGTAGAAATCCATCTACACTCTCATCTGCATTCAATAAACAGAAGCTTGAAATCCAGTAGCAGCATGAGGCAATGACAAGAGATGAAAATGAGTAAAAGTTATTTGAAAAAGAAAATATATACAAACACTCATCTGTAACCTGGGGGAATGAAATGTCTATGCCGGAAATGGGAATGGACCAAATGAGATTCAAAAATACCATGCTGTTTGGTGCTGATGGGGAACTGCAAGCACTCCACATATTTGCATGTTTCTGGTGTTCTGATGGGAAGTGGGAGGGATCAGGACAGATGGCTCTAGGAAGTGTGGGTGATCGATATCAAGTATATGAACCAAAAGGTATTTTCCAAGTTCCATCTCTCCAGAGCCCATCTCTAGAAACCTACAATCTAGATTCATGACCCACACGACTCTTTCCTACTCCCTTAAACATTGAAGCTTTTTATTCCTCCGTAATAATTTGATCATTTAAAATGATCATGTACTGCCCTGCTAAATGTTGTAAGTAGGCATCATCCACTAGGTAGCTCTTTGAGGGCCACCCCCAGGTCTTCTCTTTTTATCTGTCTGGCCTGATGGTCCTCCATGTACTCAGCACACCCATACCTGCCAGTTTCCAGTTTCCCTGTGCTGTGCCATAGAGGTTTCCATTGGCAGTAAATGACAGGAAGGTCTTTATCTCCATGAGGATTTTACTCCAGTATAGAAACACAATGAACACATAAATTAGAATGTGAAATCCTCTCCTATTTAAAGTCGATATATGTTCTTTTTTCACCAGTCAGGCCTTAACTATGACCCTCACCAGGGGCACAAACAATTCATTGAGAAACTCCACTGAGAGAAGTGAAGAGCACTGATCCTCAGTCCCCAGTGTTTGTTGCTATTCTGCCCATATCTTAATTCCTGGACCATAGCCTTCACTCCTAGGCTCTTCTTTGAAAGTCATGTTCCTCCTTGTAAGTCCCTACTATAAATAGTGTGGTGATTAATGTTCATTGTCAACATGATTCCATTTGGAATAACCTAGGAGACACACCTTTGGTTGTGTCTCTTATGGTGTGTCCTAAAGGGCTTAACTGAGGAGAGAAGACCCATCCCGAATGTGGAAGATGCCATCCTGTGCTGTCACGGGAAGCAGAGAAAGGAAAAAGCAAGCTGAGTATGAGCACTCGTCTCATTCTGCTTCCTATGGCAAACACAATGCGCCCAGCTGCCCCACATTCTCACCTCCATCCTTCCACACCACAACAGGCTGTCTCCTCCAACTGAAGCCAAAAATAATTCTCCTCCTTTAGGTCAGTGTTAGCTCTCTGTCAGGTGTTTTGTCACAGTAACAAGAAATTTGCTAACACTATGCCCAGGACATTTTCACTTCCATTCTCACCAACTCCTAGGTTCATAAAATTGTTGTCTCAATTGTACAGTATAACTCCAAGTCAGCTAGTACACCTGGCCTTTACTGTTAGCCTTTGGACTATTTCACAGGACATCAGGAGGAGAAGGTACTCCCTCCTGGCTTACCCTCTTGCTTATGGTACCCTCTTATGTACTTTTATTTTGAGCAGTGGCTCTGTATGCCAAATGTAATTTTTTAAATTGATTTCAAATTTAAAAAAAAAAATGCCAAACTAAAAATAACACATAAGATCTGCTAGCATATTTTACCACCAATAAATTTTGGTGAAACATGAAGGTACAGACCACCATTCATGATAGACCTTGGTCATGTGAACCATAGTCTACCTTGTACTCATGGCCCGGGAGAATTATAAAGAAGAATGCAAAGGGCCTCATTGGAGAAAGAGCTCTGGGTCGTCAGTGGCACAATGAAATCAGAGGAGGGTGGGAGGGAGATTCCCCAGAGAGCTTTCCCAGCTCAGCTCACAGGCCACAGTACAAAACTAGAGAGCCTGGCTTAAGCATCTGCAATAACAGAGCAGAGAGCCAACTGCCTGAGTGCTAGCCTGGCCTTCTGAGAATAAGAGTAAAATGGAAGATGTCTCCAATGGGCAAAGTAGACACCATGTACACTATCAAGAGATGCCTGGTGTCCTAGTGGACAGAGTAGACACCATGTACACTATCCAGAGATGCCTAGTATTCAGAGAGGTGTCCTAGTTAGGGTCACTATGCCTGTAATCAAACACCAGGACCAAAGAAACTTGAAAGAAAAGTGTTTATTTGGTTTATGCTTTCATATCACTGTTCATCATTGGAGGAAGTCACAAGAGAAACTCAAGCAGGGCAGGAACCTAAAGGCAGGACCTGGTGCAGGCAGAAGCCATGAAGGAGTGTTGCTTATTGGTCTCCATGATGCCTTGCTCAGCCTGCTTTCTTATAGAATCCAGGACCACCAACCCAGGGATGGCACCACCCCCAATGGGCTAGGCCCTCCCCAATCAATCACTAATGTCCTACAGGCTTCTGTACAGCCCTGCTCTTGTGGAGGCCCTGTCTCAATTGATGCTCCCTCCTCCCTGATAACTATACCTTGTGTCAAGTTGACATAAAACCAGCCAGAACACCTGGCCTGAGCCAGACTAAGGGGGCTTTGCCATAGAGTGGCCACTTTCACAGAAGGGCCATAAGGCAAAGCTCTTTCCATGGAATCACAGGGCAAGTTTTATGCAAGGTGAGTCAGGGAGGCCTGTGAGACAAATGAGATGATGGTTCCCAAGGAGAATAGCTTTTCTTATTTTCAGAAAGAAGAATTGTTGTTTTAACAGAAGACATGTGACAGTCACAGAATATGTTGGTGTGGCTTCATCACTATAACAAATGACACAAGGCTGGATAACTTTATAAACTAAAGAGATATATTTTTTCATGGTTCTTGATATTCAAGGGCAAGGAATTGCTGGTATTGGTTGTGCTTTGGTTAGGACTCCATGGCAAATGACACTATAGTAACAGGAGTATTACAGGAGGAAGATACCACATCTCAAACAGGAAGTCAGAGAATAATTTGAGTTGGGCTTACCCACAACTCATTGCTTTGTGACCTCAAGAGTCCCAAAAATATTACTTTAATTCTTTCTGAGGACAGCTCTCTGGAAAGTCTAAGGATATCCCACTACGCTCCATCTTTTAAAGTCCTACCACCTTCCTCCCAGTCATCACAGTGGAGACCAAGCCCTCAACATGAGCCCTGGGTGCTATATTCAAGCCACATCCAACCAAAGGGGACAGGACTCCCACAGCACTTGCTGCCTGAAAGGATCTTTTGCATACTTGCCTCTCAGCCCTTAACTACTCCTCCCCCTAAGCCTGACACTGGATTTCAGGGTATGGCAGAAGATCGAAGTAGAAGGGGACCAAATGGAAGAGGAAACCTGACTCTCTTTCTCCTACTGGTCTAAGTCAAGCCTGGGGGGGGGGGAATACCTAAACTAGATGAGGGGCTGAAGTTGGGGCATTACATTGGATTAAACCAGTAACTAAAAGCAAATTGATTTTAATATTTATAAATTATCTTTTTAAATGATGGGATTTTCTTTTACTCTCTTTGTTGGCAAGCTTTCTCAAGCAGGCTGAAAGCTGTGCTAAGTAAAAATAGTTATTTCCTATCTCACCTCATCTATCTCATCAGATAAGTTTGTTCAGAAGCCAGCTACAAAGGAAAAATGGAGCAGAGACAGAGAGATAAAGACAGAGAGACAGAGACCCAGAGACAGAGAGAGACAAAGACAGGGCAGAGAGAGGGTTGGTCTGAGATGAAATCTGCTTTTGAAACTCCTCCTTGGGAAGAATGAGAAGACAAACACCAGTGAGAGAGGGGCCATCCCTGGTAGAGAGTGGGAAGAACACATAGAAGGATCTTGTAGCAAGAAGGAAGCAGTTAGTCAGGCAGGAGGTCCTGAGCAGAGCAGAGTCTGGGAAACATCCAGGCTGAAACTGTCACGGTGCAGAATTTGGGTTGAGTGGCTGGGCATTCTAGAGTTTAAGCAGCAAATTGGCCTAGTCTAACTTACATATTTAGAATCAATTTTACAGTTATCTCAAGAATGATTATGGAGGAGGAATGGTGGCAGCCCATTTGAATGACAAAGTACAAGTTAGAAAAAGTACATCAATTAATCAACCCCAATGGTTGATTTTCTCAAGTACATAGAGTCTAGAAAACCAGGACACTGGCCCTAGGTATCTCTGGACCTTCATAACTACAGTAATCTACTGAACATTAGCAAAAGAAAATCACAAGGTAAGAGGCTCTCCCTGAAGAACAAGCCTTCCTGAGATCTGCACATGTGTTATATGTATGCTTATATTAGCACACTGCCCAGGGAGAATTGCACATCCTTCTAACCTCTCTTTTAATAGAACTTCATCATGAAAATATGCTTCTTAGTGGTTCTTATGCATCTCAAATCTACATTTGTACCAGATGTCAAAATAAACTTGAGAAAGAGATTTTTAAGCAGTTTGGAAGATGGGGGGGGGGGGGCGGGAGGGGAGAAATACCAAAACTACTTTTTATTTATTTCCCACCAATAATTACATTGGACAGTTCACCTCTGGCCTGACTCGGGCTGTTTGATCCCTCCAGATCTACTATCAGCCTGTGAAGGTCACCTGAAAAGACCTTCTAATCTGAGAGACTGTTTCTAGGAAACATCATTTATTCCCATGTAATCCCACCTTATTTTAATTCTGCTATACATTGAGCACTTGTGTAAAGCCAGAAACCATAGTAAGTGCTTTACATACATTCTAAAAATCCATCATTATGAAGCCTCTTGAAGATAGGAACCATTATTTACAATCATTCTGTTGGGCTTTGCTTATGGTGTTTTACAGTTACTCTAGGGCATTGCAAACTGAAGGTCTGTGGCAGCTGTCATGAGTAAGTCCTATGAACACAATTTCCTCCAACAGTTAGGTGGTTTTAATTTTATTTTAGCAATAAAGTCTTTTTAATTGAGGTTTGTTTGTGCATTGTGTTTTAGATGTGATGCTGTTTTACCATTACTGAGTTAGAGAGCAGAATAAGAACAACTTTGATATACACCGGGAAACCCAGCACACTAGTGTGGCTCATTCTATTGAGATAATTGCATTGATACACTGGTCTGGAACAAAACACACCATGTCTCTCAGGTGTGCCTACATAGCCCATCATTACAGCTAAAGCAACTGCATTCATTCAAAAGCAACTGCATTCATTCTAAAGCAACTGTTTCATTCTCATAGGTGGTCAGTGGTACCAACCTCCAGTGATAAACCTGGAGAAACGTCTTGGTGGGTAAGATCATTTGCCCTTCCTGCAGAGGACCTGGGTTTGTTCCATGGTGGCTCACAACTATGCTTAATTCCAGTTCCAGGGTATCCTGCACCTTCTATTTTCTCTGAGTACCAGACACACACATGGCACATAAACATAATTGCAGGCAAAGAACTCATGCTTATAAAACTGTAAAAAATTAAAAAACTTGAATGTTGACTCTCACCTTGGATTCTCACCAGAGCTTAGCCCTGCCTTACATGATAAGATGCCAGCCTAAGCAACTCTAGCTCATTGCCATGTGCCTTTTCTGGTTACCATATGCACTGGCTTGGCTCACTGCTTACCACCACAACCCATGGTCTCCTATGAGAAATCCAGATCCTAACTCACCAGCCTCTCTGTTTCCCTAGAGGTACTGACTGAATCAAGAAAGACAATAATATCCTGGGTTCACTCATACTGGCTGATAAAAGCCAATGATGAACATTATCTATCAACATAATATCAGCCATGATGGGAAAATTTACACCAGTGAAATTGGCAACATTCAGAAATCAAAGATTTGGAAAGGGGCATTGCATTTTCCAGCACACAGCTGTGACAGACTATAAAATAACAATGAAACTGTCTCTTACCTTAGGCAGGCAAACTTCACAGCTCTTGATCAGCAAGACTTTCATACTCAGGACCCCAACCAAAGAAGCTCAATTGAAATTATCCTCTCAGAAACCAGTTCTTCTTGATGAAAATGTGAGTATTTCTTCCCAACCTGCTCTGCTTCTCTTCTCCATTAAGGGAAGTGGTCTAGGAAACTTTTTTTATGCTTTACTACATTCTGTTGAGCTTGCAGTCTTGCAGGAAGGAGAAAGCCAAACTCAGGTGCTGAGCATCAAATTGCTTATTGGGGCAGCTGTTACTCTCAGCTGAGTAAGCAGGGCATTCATAGGTTGCACTTTCTTGCCATGTGCTACAGCCAGTTAAAAATCAAGAAAAGGAGAGCCATTTGATGGTCTCATATGAGCCACAATGAGAACACCCCCCCCCTCATGCTTTGAAATACAGTGTGGGATAACAGGAGGGATTCAGAAAGAAGGTAAGAAGGATCTGCCTCTGAGCTATACGTATGAGGGTTCTAGAAGGAAAAGATGTCATGGATAGGAGAGGGAGTCCTAGAGACTGAGAGAGAGAAACCATAAACTTGATCTCTTTAGCACATTTGCTTGCTTATTGAATAGACACCTACTGCGTGTCCTGTGCATATTTGTGAAAGACAGGGGCAGAGCTCCTGCCCTCATGAAGTGTACAGTTCAGTGGGAAGTGAGACACCAATTACATACTACTACTACTAAGTCTGAGCTTTCTTATGATAAAGAAGATCATGGAAAATAGAGGAAGGAGTAACTAGAGCTGAACTAGCCCAGGAAACAGAGAATAAAGCCCTCAAATGCCCATCACCTTACAGAATCCTGCTCTTGGAAGGAAGGGATAAATGGCTTCAAATCCATAGCAGATAGGCTGACAGCATGCTGAGACTCTTGAGAAAGTGTGGATGATCGAGGTGAGACATCACAGTTTTGGAAGTCCTGGAGCAGCGTTTAAATCCTGACTCAGCCTTTGAAATACTGAGCAAACAACTTAACCTTTCCAAGCTTAGAACCTTCATCGCATACAGGGGCAGCTTGAATGCTGAACTTACCTTGCAGATTTTCAGTTTGAATAAAATTGACTGGAGGCAAAGGGCCCACAAACTTACAGCAACTTCTCAGTAGATGATCACTTTATGTAAAGATACATCGTGATAATGTTATCTTAGAAGCTTAGGCTCTCTTAAACTCTACACTGGCTCCTTGGTGAGTATATATCAAATTATCCATCAGCAAAAGGACTTAATGAGGATTACCAGCCCAGCACCATAAGGACACTTGAGGATTTGCACAGCAAGGAGCTTTGAAAGCGCTTGTGCTGAACATATGCATTTACAGTCAGCTTTTGTTTGAGGCAGCAGCAAGATGCACATGGTCCGCCCCAGTGTACCATTGCTATTTCATCCCCAATGTAGCCCTCATCTGCACTATTCTATAAGTTCCCAGATCATCCCAGGGACTTTCCATTTTATTGTTTTCAATAAATACCAACAGTATACATGGTATTTAATTTGTTTACCTTTGTCAATACTTCTTTTAAAATTAATTTATTAAACAGAAAAAGTCTATCCATTGCCCATGATATGTCAAATTGGTATTAGGAAACATATGGCCACCCCTGAAAGTCTGAGTCAGAATAAATCGATTTGATTGCTACCAATCGCTTCACTAAAATGTGCCACCCTGCTGCTCATCCATCTGCTGGTGTCTCTAAGTGTTCACATCTGCAATAACTCTTTCCACGTGCTGAATTGGCAGTGGGGGTAATAAGCTGTGCTGCTTGCAACTCTTGCACTTCTGCTCACCTTTAGCATACATTATCAAAGAATGTAGAAAATGTAAGTGGATCAGTTGGCCCACAACAGGCTTTAAATTAGCACCACAGGTCGTAATGGATTTGTTCCTCTGCCAGACCTTCCAGGGAACTAGTTCACATAGTAATGTGACATGACTTAGAGCGTCATAATCACTATGACAACATAAAGGGAATCAGTTAAAACCTCATTAAAGCCATGTGGGTAACAAGCAGAACTGTGTGTTTAGCATCTTGTGTTCTTTGTTGCTGGGTTAACAAAAGGGAAAAAGATGCTTTGTGGCAAACACAAGGGCACCAATTAATACAGAGCATCTCACCCTGGTCTGAGATCATCTCATAAAAATAGGGATCAAAAAGAAATGAGAGCTGGTGAGATGGCTAATCGAACAAAGGTACTTGTCACCTAACCTGATGACCTGTGTTCAATCCCTGAGACCCATAGTGACTCTTTCAAGTTGTCCTCGGACCTCCACACAGAAGCCATGGTATGCGTGTGTCTATCCATGTACACATAATAAATGAGAAAATGTAATACAAATATTTAAAAAAGAAATGAGACTTGTAATACAATACCTGACAGTTTCTACTCTCCAACCAACCTCATGAGGCACAGAGGAAGAGAAGGAACATGGCGGTTTTGGGAACTGAGAAGAGGGTGAGCACTAAAGCTACTGTCCTGGTTTGTGTTCTATTGCTGTGATAAAGCAATATGGCCAAAGCAATGTAGGAAGGAAATGGTTTATTTTATCCTAAAGTTCACTGACCATCATGATGCAATGTCTGGGCAGGAACTCAGAGGCAGGAATTAAGCAAAGACTAGAGGAACACTGATTACTGCCTTGCTCAACTACCTTTCTTATATAAGCCAGGATCATGTGCCTATAATGGTCTGGGCCTGTCCACATGAATCATTAATCAAGAAAATGTCCCACAGAAAGACAAGTCTGATAGAGGCTATTCCTTAATGTATGTTACTTCTTCCCAGATGACTCTAGCTAGTGCCAAGTTAACACAAACATCAGCACACCCTGTGGTTACTTCTTAGTGCATGGCTGGGACTGCAAATCTGACAGAAACTATTGAAAGATGGGAAGATTTGATTAGGGCGACAGTTTTAGAAGCTTTCAGTTCATCATGGTACTTGGTGAGTACCATGCAACCAGGAAGTTCACTGACCCAAGAACAGGAGGCTGGTTACGTCCTTTAGAAGCCTGCTTCTGGAGACCTACCAATGAGATCTACAGATTATCCAAATAGTACCACTAAGCATAGAGGTGTTCAAAACATGAAATTGTGGGGATCACTTCATATCCTCAGAGTAGCATACCTGGAGTAGCAGGTAACCACTTTTCTCCATGATTAAGAAGCATCTTGGAGCACTCAATGAAAGGCTAATTTAGGAATGTAATCGAAGACATTCAGACTTGATCAACCTGCCACCACAGACTTAAATCTTCACATTTTAGCTAGCACATTTCAGCACTAAAGTTATTTCCAATCAAATGGTTTTGGTTACAATAGAAGATGAGAAGAGATATTTTGATATCAGGTAACTAGCTTGTCTCTCATGAATCTTTACTCCCTACCTTTAGCATCCATGGATGAGCCTTCCTGAACCAATTGATGCCTATCACAATTATAAAATGGTACCATTCTGACTCCTACATGTGTTGATATTTATTATTTCTGTCTTCTGTGTTTATTAGTTAGGGTCAGTGGTGTCTCTTTTGCCCCCTTTTTATATGCACTATTCGAAATGTCACTCTTAAAAAGAGCTTATTAGTCATGAGTATTTACTTTATCCAGTGGATGAGTGACTCATCACTGTTGTTTACATGTAATGCTCATATTGTCCTCTATTTGACCACAGACAGCCCCTTCAAAATTACTTCCCTATCTTTTAAGTATTCCCTTACTTTCCGGGCAACACAGTGTTCCAAACTGCACTGGTCCCTTCCCTGTCTATCCCTGGAACCAGACATTTCTCTAAGGAGCCTTCTAGTATGGAAACATAAAATACTACAAATGCAGAGAAAACACAGAGTATCATTGGCATAATACTCCTACCCAAAGCACATCACCAAGCTCTAAGCCTGAGAAACATCAGACAAACTGAGACAGAGGACTTCTCAAACAAACAAGCCTAAATCCCACCCCCCAAGTTCTCAATGTCCTGAAAGGCAAAGAAAGGGTAAGAAAGTGTCCCCTGATAAAGAAGACACCCCCCCCCCAGGCATGAACAAAAATGGCAGTGGTTCTGGCTAGAATTGTTGTCAGATTTTTAAAATTCTCTATTGAGAATATTTTTGGACAGGAGGTAAAATCTGAGTGAGGACTACAGATTAGATAATTATACTGCTAATACTAATCTTTCTCAGGGACTGCATAATAAAGCAAATATTTTTGTATATGCTAAAAGGTATATAGGAACTCACTGTGGACTTTTGGTAAATTTTCTTTAAGTTTCTATTTATCTCCAAATATAAAGTTTAAAAACATGGCAACAGGATGCCAAGGCAAGTGTCTAACACATAATATAGTCCAGGTACAAATCGTGTTTTACCCATGGCATCAAGTTCAACATATTTACTTTAATAATATATCTTAAGTAATTGTGCTATGTACATCTAACCCATAATTTCACAGATAATAGTACCTATTGGTTCTAAGTTTAAAGAAATCAGTTTAAAGACATATATTCAGTCATATGCAGAAATAGCAAAAAGTTGAAACTAACCAATAATGACGACCCTTTAAGGAATACAGAGATGCTGGAAAAAAAAAAAAAAAACAAGGCTTAAATCAGGAGCTCCATTAGACATAGCTCCATACCAGTACTGTACTGGCTAGTTTTGTGTGTCAACTTGACACAAGCTGGAGTTATCACAGAGAAAGGCGTTTCAGTTGAGAAGATGCCTCCATGAGATCCAGCGGTAAGGCATTTTCTCAATTAGTGATCAAGGAGGGAGGGCCCCTTGTGGGTGGTACCATCTGTAGGCTGGTAGTCTTGGGTTCTATAAGAAAGCAGGCTGAGCAAGCCAAGAGAAGCAAGCAAGCCAGTAAGCAGCATTTCTCCATGGCTTCTGCGTCAGCTCCTTCTCCTTGACCTGTCTGAGTTCCAGTCCTGACTTCCTTTGATGATGAACAGCAGCATGGAAGTGTAAGCTCAATAAACCCTTTCCTCCCCAACTTGCTTCTTGGTCATGATGTTTGTGCAGGAATAGGAACCCTGACTAAGACAAGTAGCTTAAGGAAAGTTATGTTTGTTTATAAAATGGGCATACAAATATTTGTCTAAACCATTCTCTGTGATGACTATAAAATAGCATGGCTAGGACAAGGATCATTACCCCATCAAAGCAGCTCTGGATACAAGTAGTGCCTCCTGAGAAGGGCTGCATTCCTCTATTTGTTTTAGCATTTGACAGTTCTTTCATCTGCTAGCCAAACAGTATGGGTATGGTGCTCTTTTCACCTCCTCCTCCTCCTCCTCCTCTTCTTCCTCTTCTTCTTCCTCCTCCTCTTCCTCCTCTTCCTCTTCCTTCTCTTCCTCCTCCTCCTTCCTGAGAATAGCCCTCTCTGCTCTTGTCCTTTCTGTCTATTGCAGTGCTTCTCAACCTTCCTAAGGCTGAGACCCCTTAACACAATTCCTCATGTTGTGGTGACCCTAAACCATAAAGTATTTTTGTTGCTACTTCATAACTGCAATTTTGCTAATTTTATAAATCACAATGTAAATATGTGTGTTTTCTGATAGTCTTAGGCAACCCCTGTGAAAGGCCATTTGACCCTCGCAGGTTAAGAACCACTGGTCTATTGGACGAGCAGGACACAAAACTCAAAGCTTTGAACAGACTTTCTCCAAAACCATCTCCAGAATTAGGTCTTGTGCAGATGACTAGACTTCCTTCATTCCGGTCATTCATCCCTGAGCTTGGAATGACTCGTTGCTCCCTGGGTATTTGAGGAGTGATGTTATCCGAATGCAGACCAGATGCTTATTTAATTTTATATTTGGCTCACTCACCTCTCTCTTCTCTCTTCTCTCTCTCTCTCTCTCTCTCTCTCTCTCTCTCTCTCTCTCCCCTCTCTCCCCTCTCTCTCCTCTCTCTCTCCCCCACCCAGGATAGCCTTGAGCTAACAGCAATAAAGACACTTAGCAAAAGATGAAAATATCCCTAGTCAAAAAGGTATTTAGTGTAATTAATTTACCAAACATCACAGCTGAGCAACATACTGTCCTGTAGAGTGTTTAACTGTGTGCTCATGTGATCATATGGCCAACCAAGAGCTCATGTAGGAAGGGAGGGAGGAAAGGGGGATAGAGAAAGGTATTGTTCTGCTACTACTTACCACTATTCCAGGCAAAGATCCAAATTCCAAGTACAGTTTTCTACTGAAAGAATGTCACTTTCACAGAACCATAAAATAAAAATTTATATATATATATGTGTGTGTGTGTGTGTGTGTGTGTGTGTGTGTGTGTCAGAGACCATCTATATGTGTTCTCTCCACTCCAAAATGGAATTTAAAGCCTACATCTTATCAGTAAAATATCAATATTAAACATAATGATAAGGTAGGGCTGCCATTTTTAAATTTTAATCTTATGCAAGCTTTCTGGAATCATCATGAAAAAGCAGGGTTGGATGAAGCAGGTCTGGTTGTAGGGGCCTGAGATCCAGCTCTGAAGATGCTGATGCTGTCCACATATCATACTCAAAGTCTCTGGGAACAAAGGCCCTAGAGAGATGGCTAACCCACAGCCGATTCCACGCTCATTTCCTCCTGCCCCTGCCAACTCCTCATTTTCTAAAAGGAATTGTTAACTGAAGGAACTCGCTAAGAAAAGTCAATCAAAAGATGACAAAGAAACGTGTAAGAAATTCACAGCTCTACATGAGAGAGGTTGATTAGGGTCAAAAGAAGATATATTTAAACCTAATTAAGATAAAGGGTCCCTCATTAGGCTGAGAGAAATTCTAAAAGTTAAAGCTCTGAGGACACATTGATTTCTGTCAGATTCTTGTCAGGAGAATATTGCATCAAGGGAGTGTACTGACAGCTTTGAAAAGTGACAGTCCTTACTATAACTCTAAAGGCACTTTTAATGCTATGGAACTCGGGAAATAATAACAGCTTACATGGATAAACTGTTTTAAATTTTACAAGATTCTTTGATATTCATTAACACATTGCAGTCCTGATTTCTTCAGCCTGTTATGTTTGTTCTTATCAAACTATGAGCTTCCTAGAGGCCAGGGACTTGCCTCCTTCATCTTTGTGTCCAAAGCATTTAACAGAAGTCTGGCATCTAGCAGATATGTGACAAATATACTGGCTTGAATAAAAGTACTTTTCTATAAGTTCCCAAATCCCCACCATATTTGAATAACATTGGTTGGTGATATATAAAATTATTTTATATCTCTAAGAAAGAAGAAATGCTGCCATTTAATTTTTGTGTCTCATAGATTGTAAGGTATGTGACAATTTCAGAGATGCTGAAATATGGAGATAAGTGTATACGTTAAGATGGAGAATCTTGAGATGGGAAAGATGACTCAGTGGCTAAGAGTGCATACTGCTCTTGAAGAGGATCCTAACTGGTTCCCAGCACCAACATAAAGTAGCTCACAGTAACCTGTAACTAGCTCCACAGGATCCAACTCCCTCTTCCAGCCTCTGAAGGTACCTGCACTTGTGTGCACACATATACAAATATATACACACCTACACACAATTTAAATAATAAAAATGAACTCTTTTTAATTGAGAAACTTTAATAGTGGAGCTTTGCTATGATGTCAGTCATCCCCTTCAGACATGAAATGAATTCATGACCCTAAATTGGAGTTGCTGAAGATGTCATCAGAAAGAACGTGGACAAATTGGGACAAGATGCTTGTTTATAAACTCAGTGACTTTGGAGAATGTGAGACTCTTCTTAGACTGTAATCAAGCACCCAGTTATCTTTTCTGCCATTAAACCAAAAAAGCAGAACCTTTGAGAGACTCCTAAAGAATATTGGCCAATTAGTAGAAGGAATATTGAAAGGCAGAAAGTACAGAAGAGGAGCAGGAGGAAGAAAGGGGTGAGGAAAACAGAGATGCCATTTTTATATCAAATCACTCATGTCTGTATTAGAGAAGCCTAGAGCTATAGCAACCCAAGGAGTGAAGATGCTTGCAGTAACTTCACACAAACCTTTAGAAACTTTGTTTGGAAACTCTGCCACTGACATAAAAGTGTGTACAAGCCAATGTCTTTCCATGTCAGACTAATATGTTCCAGGAGCCAGTCCAAAGGTTGACAAAGGAGGCACTGATAGTCACCAAATAGCAGTGTCTGGC
The DNA here is from genome assembly GCA_019843965.1 of Rhynchomys soricoides. Classification (NCBI taxonomy): domain Eukaryota; kingdom Metazoa; phylum Chordata; class Mammalia; order Rodentia; family Muridae; genus Rhynchomys; species Rhynchomys soricoides. Next base: position 3,959,681 of record JADRCH010000198.1, read on the forward strand.
ACCCTATGAAACAAAAGAACTCATAATGATCCCCAAGTGAGGTGTTGTTAGTGAGTGAGTTACAAGTCACCATAATTCAGAATAGCTAGCTGTCACACCCCAATGCTGCACGGTCATGGCCTGAGGTAAAAGTTATTCATGCAGGTTCTCTCTAATACTGCCTTGGAGCCAGCTATTTCATTACTATATGCCTTGGTCTCCTCATTGGTAGAGGGGTAAGAGCAAACACACATATGATTTTGATATAATCATCAGGTAAGTGAATGCAAAAGAACCTCTTAGAGACAGTCCCTGGTAAGTAGCCATTGTTCAACAAATGTCCTTTATTCTTTACAATCACTACCTGAACTATAATTTTATACAAATAATCACAATGATATCATGCAGCATCATTGAAAGGAAAACAGATTGCCTATGCCAGCAACATTCCAAAAGTCAGTCTCTCTCTCTCTCTCTCTCTCTCTCTCTCTCTCTCTCTCTCTCTTTGTGTGTGTGTGTGTGTGTGTGTGTGTGTGTGTGTGTGTGTGTGTTTGTGTGTGTTAATCAAGGGATGTTTTCCTAGAACAGTCTCCACCTTATTCGTTGAGACGGGATCTCTCACTAAACCTAGAACTCATTATTTTGTCTTGACTAGTGGGCCAGCAAGCCTCAGCAAGTCTTCTTCCCAGTACTAGGATACAGGCAGTATGCCAGCAGCCTTCCCTTCCACAGACCTACTTTCTCAAAATCTCATCCCAAAATTAGAAAGTAAAATATTGCTTTACATAGGCAATAGGAAAATGCTAGACAGCGTCTGAGTACAGAGAGTTAACCTGGGTGCCTCTCCCTACTGCTCATGGAGCAGTAGGAAGCAAGCATCTTACAGGAACAAGTCCTCAACCTACATCACAGCCACCCTGTATCTCCTTTCAGGATGCACATGGCGTGCTGTATAATCGGTCTTGTGCACAGAGGCATGAACCTGTGGAGTCAAGTGGATCAGTTAAATAAACCAACACACCCCTTACACTGCCAGCCCCCGGCTGTGTCCCTGCTTCAAAACTGCAGGCATGTTGTGTTTGTCAGCTGGTTCAACTGCTGGGGTTCCGTATAATCTGGAAATGTGAAAGATCCCAAATTATCTTATCCCAAGGTGACACACTGAGCCAGATGCCCACAAGCCCAGACAGCTTACATGCAAATAAACAAATCAAGACAGTAGCAGGGGCAATCTCATAACTCTTGGGGAAAAACAAGTTTATTTCTTATCTTAAGATTAATGAACTGGGCTATGACCTCACCTCTAATTGTTGCTGAAACAAAAATGGGGTACTGTTTTTAATCTACTCTGCAGCAAGATAATGACGTCATGTCACAAAAGTTCAAAAGCAAGGGCCTGTCCTTATCTGAAGAACATTTAAAATATCCAATGACTAGCTGTTAATGTAGAACCACAAACTTCTTCCCAGACATACTAAGGGTTTTTTTTTAAATATATATATAAATAGCTGATGAAATTAGCTTTTGGAATGAAAAGATTTTGCTGTTCTATCGTATGTATGAGTATAAAAATAATTTTATAGCATGTTACTGGTATCCTTTTGCCTCATTTTAAACTAATACTGGTGCTGTGTGTGTGTGTGTGTGTGTGTGTAAAGGGGTGTGTGTTGTACTTCCTGCTTCTACTTCCAAGTTTAAACATAAACTCGAAAAGTTTAGGGGAGGAAGGAGGGATGGCAGACAGGGAAGGCATAGAAAACAGCTTGGCTTCCTTATGTGGGATGAGCCCTAGAGATGGCCAAAGGCTTTCAAGGGTTCAATTAAACACACAGGACCTTTTCTCTGAAAACTACTTTTACATCTAATGAAACTTCACATGATAACAGTGGTCATACCAACTGATCTTTTTTCCACATAGAATATAAAATGGGGGGTCCTCAGTACCCCATATCCCATCAGCAAGGCTGTAAGTACAGGAAGATATCCGTTCTGACAATTTGCTTTAGAGGGAAAGCAAGACAAAAACCACATCTCTCGATCAATCCATACAAGGATGGTGGCACAAGCCTTAGGCTTTGTCACCAGGGAATAGAATCTAGGTGCAACTTTAAACTGTTTATTCACATGTAAATATATTTGAAAAAAATGTAATGGTGTGACTCTGAAGTTTAGGTGATGGATTATGTTCCCCGAACAGCTCAGGAAATTCTAGACCAGTTCTATCCAGGTGAACACGTCTCTTGGCTTTTGTGTATATGGTTGTTTCTTTTTTATTGAGCTATTTTTCCATGCCTAAATTATCCATGACATGCATAGTCAACACAATACCCAAGAATGCTATATATAAATGAAGACATTTGCTAAGAGTGAAATGAGTAAGAATCTACAGAATATCCTCAACTATGAAAGAACTTAAGTGGAAACAAAAAATCAATACCTGTTAATCCGTGGTGTGACCTGCCTCAGCTTGTTTGTTATTTTTTTGGCTTTTCAAGACAAGGTCTTGCTTATATAGCCCAGGCTAGCTTGACTCTCTTGTCTCAGTTCTCCAGGTACTGGGATTGCAGATGTGTGCTCCTAAAAAATGACTTTACTACCTAATACAAAGGGAGATCTGTAATCAAATAACTGAATACTGAAGCCCCACTGGAGGGGATATATTCCCATGCAGGCTTCAAACTGGATAGTATTGTGCTCTGTGTATACTCAATGTAATTTTCTATGTAAATAGCTATGGTGAAGTTTAATTTAGACATTAGTCACAGAAGAAGATTAGTGATAATATAGTAGAACAATTGTTAAAACAGTAATAAAATAGATCATTATTAAGTAAAATAAAAGTTGTCCAGCACAAGCACTAAAATATTGCAATAGTATCAGAAAACACACAGCTACACACCACTAATGGGGGGGTAGTATATACAACATGGATACACATGACAAAAGGAGGATGAGTCACATCCTGGGAGGTATGGAATAGGATGTTGAAAGACTTCATCATTCTACTCAGAATAGCAAACAAGCTAAAACTCATTAATTATTTATTGCTGGGATCTCCCACCCAAGATTTCTAGCCAATCTAATAAAGGTGAGTAAAGGAGAAGAAAAACCAAGCAATGTGCTGATTGCTATCTTTGCAGATAGGTGGAAATTAGCATGATCAATCATGAAGGATCAGGTTTGGACAAATGAGATGCCAAAGAGACGTCATGCCTTGATGCACAACAGTCAGTAAGAAATATTAATCTGATCAGCGAATCTTATGGTCAGTAGAGCAGTGTTACTTGCTGAACATATACAATATTTAGCGATTTGACAAGCATGGAGTTGGAGAACAAAGAATATCCCACATCCTTCAGGAATTCATACTTCTTGGGGAATTCAAGCAGAATCCAGTTTAGTTTAAATTCCAAACTAATATAAAATATTTGCCCATCCAAATTTTCTCAAATTGCCCCTGTTTTTTATTGCAGAGCTCACTTCCCATCTACAAGAAGAGTTCTTCTTTTCTAGGCTCACAACTATCTCTTCTCTGAACCTTATTACAGGCTGGGCCAGGGGCATGGCTCAGTAGAAGGCACTTGCCACCAAGCCTGATAATCCAGGTTCAATCTTCTGGCCCCAGACAGTAGAGGTAGAAAAACAACTGAGCCAAGTTGTCTTCTGACCTTCACATGAACTCCACTGCACATACATGTTCCCTCACAACACACACAAAATAAAGAAATGTAGCAATAAAAATTGTTTTTAAAACTTCAAGATGATCATATCTTTGTTTGGCATTCATGTCATGCCTTGTACCTAAGAGTCAGTTACATTTTTACAACTTTTTTAATGTTTCTTATTCTTCACAAATGAATTGGGACTGGCTTCAAAGTCAGGAGATGATTGATGTTAATTGTTCTTCATTTGGTCTTAAAGTCTCAGTGGCCAACAGAGACTAGAAGTTTAATTGGGTAAGATCTCCTAAATTTAGACCTTCAACTCTGTTTAAATTGATACCTTGGACAGGGTATTTGCTCAATGCCTCAGTTTTCTCATTTATAACTTAAGACAATAACCATGCTTATTTCATAAAAATGCAATCAAAATAATAATTGCAAAGCACTTTCTAAGTTTCCAGAACATAGCAAAAAGTTATTAATTCCAGCATGAATCAGGATATACTACACTAACAACAAACTTTCCGTGTCTTGATGGCTGGAAATATCTAAGATTGATTTCTTCTTAATGTCATAGGTTGAATGGGTCAATAAGAGGTTTCTGCTCAACAAGTTCTTCACAGACCCAACTGGACCATATTGAATGGCATGAGCTACCATATCAAAGTAGAAGAGATCCATAAATGTCCTGTACCAGCAACTAAATTATCTGTAACTGAAATTGCATGTCTCATTTCAACTCTGTTATGGCTACTGTTGTAGTTCAGATATGAAGTATCTCCCCAAAAGACTCGTGGAAACATGGTCCCCAACACAATGTTCAGAGATATGACTTGGAAAGTAATTGGGTCTTGAGGCCACTAACCTAATCAGTTGATCCATCTACTGAGATTCCTAATTGAATAGACTATTGTAAGTGAGTAGAAATTATAGGAGATGGTGCCTAACTGGAAAAAGTGGATCACTAAGGACAAGACTTTGAAAGCTGTCTTACTCCCAGCCTCTTCCTCTGTCTCTCTGCTGCTCTTTTCTTCCTGCCTGACATGAGAGGAATAGCTCTGCTCTAGCCTGTTCTTTCCACCATGATGTTCCAAATGATCCCCAACAACTGAAGCCAGCCAACCATGGACAGCAGTTCTATGCAGCAAAATAAATCTGTCTTTTAAATAGTTTCCCTATGGAATTTTATCACAAAAATACTAACTACTATATAAAATGTGTGCCATGAGTGAGTTCCTGTCTGCCCATTCCTGACCATGTTCTTTAGACTTTCAAACTGGTTTGGGGGAAGAATTTCAAAAGATTTGAAGAAGACAGCCAGGGGGAGAAAACTTAGAAGTTTGTAAGCCAACGTTAATTGCAAATTCTGGTGTGTGAGTTCAAAATGACAGAATGCTGATAGAAATGTGGAAAGCAGAGACTATGCTCCAAAATTTCAGATGAGACTGGAACTATACTGAAAGTTAGATTAAGGCTCATTTATATTACATTCTAATGAATAACTTGTCTATATTTTGTCTATTTCCCATGAGTCTGTAGAGGTCAATATTAAATGTGATCATTATTCTACCAAACAACCTACAGTGCATGCAATGGCATGGTTATTGTTGGCTTCTTTTAGCCATATTTAGAGGAAAAATACATTAGTTAAAGTAGGGCATAAAGATTTGAAAGACATGCTGCTTGGGTTAAACAGGAGAACATTTAATTTAGTTCAAGGATGGTACAACTGATGGCTGAGATGGAAGCTACTGAAAAGAAACCGTGTGCTTTGTATCAGGTCAGTAGGAAAGACGACCTAGCAAGTACATAGGAATTAGTTATACCATACCCATCAACAGGTAAAGGCTGCAAAAATGGAAACTCACTTAAAAGATGTTACTTTGGGAAGAAAAGTCTAAGGTTTTCTGGTTCCCCATGGGGTGGTTCGAATGAGAATGGCTTCATATGCTCATCGGATGCTTGAGTGTTTGGTCCCTAGCTGACAGAATTGTTTGGAAAGGATTAGGATGTGTGGCTTTGTTGGAAGAGATTTTTCACTGGGGATGGATTTTGAGGTCTGTTCAAAAACACGAGCCCCATCCATCTATCTGCCTGCCTGCCTGCCTACCTGCCTGCCTATCTATCTATCTATCTATCTATCTATCTATCTATCTATCTATCATTTCCTGTTGTTGGATTAAATGTAAGCTCTCAACTATTGTTCTAGCACCATTTCTGCCAGTCGGTTGCCATGCTTTCTGTCATGATGGTCACAAACTCTAGCCCTCTGAAGTTGTAAGTAAACCCCAAATTAAATGCTTTCTTTTATAAGTTGCCTTGGTCATAGTATTGCTTCCCAGCAATAGGAAAGTTACCATGATACCACATATTAAGGGATTCAGATACCTGGGCCAACTGCAGCTATAATCCAAGTATGCCTGCCTCCTGTTTGAGCTAGCAGCAGACCATTGTACCAACCACATGCTGCTGGTTTTGCAATCATGCAAAATGCAAGTGATGTTGAATCGTGAAACCTTTCACTCATATTTCTGAAAGAAAACAAGGAAGACCAGGCAACTTATCACAGAGCGAACTTATCACAGGATGCCTTTGATATGGCAATGTATGAAATTGTAAGTGTGGAGATCAAAGCCATAGTGGAGAGCTTAGGAAGTTAAAGGTGCCAGGCAGATCTGCCAAAGAAAGCTCCAAGCAGTGAACAGAGCCAGCCCCTGAGAGAAGCCTGGCAAGGCCATAAAGACAGGACTACCCAAGACCTTTACAGCTTACATTACACCAGCATATACCTCGGAGACCAGACATGAAGCTATAGGGATTAATGTTTACCCTGTGGGATTTTTAATTTTACTTTGAAATCATTCATCTTTCCTATTATCTGCTCCTCCTTTTGGGGATGGAAATGTTTATTGTGTGACATTATACGTTGGGAGAAAGTTAAAAAAATAATATTTTGAGTAAAAATTATTATGGTTTTCAAAATCTCATTGCCAAGAGTTTGACTTGAGTTTCAGAGAAGATCTTGAGCTTGCATTTTGATAAATAACTTTTAAGTCCTTGGAGACTGTTAAATATAGACAATACACTCTGCACTGTGAGATAGACATAAACCTTTCAAACCAGAGCAGAGTGTTTACATGGTTTAGATGTAAAGTATCCCTGAACAAATAGGTCCATGTGTTGAAGATTTATTCCCAAATGCAATTTTTAGAGATGAGAGTTAGAGGATATGATGGACTCATGACAGATCTGATCTAATCGATGAATCAACCCACTGGATGGTTCATAATCGAAGGAGTTATTGGGAAGTGGTGGGAAATATGGAAACTAAAGCCTAATTTGAGGAATTGGGGGCTAAAGGTGGGTTTTTAAAGATTATCTTTAGATGTATTTCCAAGAAACACAGAATTTCTAAGTTGACTTCTTTAAGATAAATTTCAAATAACTTTAAAATTGTTAGACACATTAAGGGCAGAAATTATTTTTAGCAGTTTCTACTTTTTATAGTAGAAATTCCAAGGAATAAAGGATCTCTTATCTTTACAAATAGTTGTCATGAACCATAAGCTCCTACCCTTTCTTTCTAAAAAGTCTTCTCTTGCACACTCTTTAAAACTGTACCTACCACAATGCTTTATAAATGGTTATCTGATAAGACTGTTAGCGCTCTGGTCCTTAGTAATAACACATTTGTGTATTTAGAATCTTGGTCTTGTGAATTTTCATATCTGTACATGTTTGTATGTGTGGGTGTTCTTGAACCAATCTCAAGAATATTGAGGAAAGGTTGTGGTTCAACGTAGTTAGTCTTCAATGATTCTGGAATTCAGATCCAAGTGCTAAATGCTGTTATAAATGAGCAGACACATTTCTTCCTAAGGCTTAGGATCCCTTATATATTTATTCGTACATCCATTGGCAGACACTTATGCCATTTCCACATCTTGGTTATTGTAACTAATTTTGTAATCAAGATAGGAATTCAGATGTCTCTTTAACATACTTATTTAATTTCTTTGGATATATACTTAGCAATGGAATTCCAAATAAGGGTTTGATTCATCTCTGAACCTTCCAATATTCCAAGATCTCATCAAATTTTACTAGGAGATGTTTAATAAGATATCAAACAATTGTTTCCTTAGTTATTCATATATTGAAATATTTAGTGAACAGTAAAAATAGGAATAAAGCAAAAAGTAAGGACAGGTCCCAACCTCCTTGAGCTCAGTATCCAGCAGAAAACAGCAACCTTCCAATTGAATACATGGTGACACACTAGAGAGCACATCAGAGCACTTGGAGAGATGCACACACGAGTCTTTATATTAATAAGATCCCTAAGAAAGTGGGATGAGGAGGAGGAGGAGGAAATGGTTTCACTGAAGGAAACTAGGTGATGGATGAGGAGGAGGAAATGTGTTCTGAGATGAGTAGATAGTCGTATCACTTCTGGAGTAAGAGGGAGCCTAGTTGGAGATATTGAACTCCATCTGCACCAGTGAAGCATTGAGTTCACAGGACAGAAAGGAAAGAACACTGGAGGATAAGTACCGAGACACATGAGCAAGTTTGAGCATTCTGGAAGGGAGGGGCAGAGGTAGGGGAATGGAAGGAAAGAAGGGAGGTTATAGGCAGAAGGGGAGAGAAGGGGGGATGGAGAGAGGGCGGGAAGAAAGAGATTCTGATTCAGGGTTCTGAGCCTCACTCTAATGGCAGGAAGAACCCAGGATTTAAATGTGTTTCCCAATGCTACAAGTTACCACTTAAGCTTGACACAACAGAAACTGATTCTTGCTCCTATGGCAGATAGAAGCCTGAAACCAACATATCCATGGTGCTACCCCCACCCCCACCCACACCCCATAAGACCTCCAGGGAAGGTGGTGCATGGCCACTTTCAAGTTGCTAGAATTGGCTGCTAAACTTTGCTCATAGACCTATTACTTCATTCTCTGCCTTTGTCACCACCTAGCCTTCTCATCTGTGTGCCTGCCTTCTCTCTCTCTCTTTCTTTCTCTCTCTCTCTCTCTCCTCCCTCCCCCTCTCTCTCCAACAGTCAGGATGGACTGAGGACCCTGATCCAATATGATTCATTTTAATTTAATCATCCCTGAAAAAAAGCCTGTTTTCAAATAACGTCAAATTTGTATGTTCTAGCTGGTCCACAGTTTTAGAGGAACACAGCTCAACCACTCCAGCAGAGGCATGGTATAACTTAATGTGCTTTTTTAAAAAAAATATATTTTGAGAAGAAAAAAGGAGAAATGAAAAAAGGAACAAGATTGGAAAGATTGAAGACTAACTTCATGTATATCTTTTTTTGGAAACGTGAAGATTATTTTGAGGTCCTAGGCATATCTCTGAGCCAAGAACTATTTCCAAGAACCACTATTCAGTCCTTACCCTGAGATGTAAAGAAGATCAGAGAGGTGACTTCACCTATCCATGATCACACAGCAGATCAGGAAGGCTATCAAAGTACCTTTGTCTTCTGCCATCCTCCCAGGATGGCAGCTGAAGATACCTCAAAGTAGCAAGGAGCCTTCTATGTGGACTTCTAGGATGTCAGAAAGACTGTGCTGTGGTACCATTCTGGCTGCAAGCACACTTTATATTCCTTATGCAACGCCAGGGCAAAAGGTGAATGGTTAACACATCATAAAGCAAGGCTGTGTTGTAAGGAGACAGAGTCGAAGGGTTCCCACGTGCTACACTGTGTCCACTTATTCAACAGCAGGTCAGAAATGTTCTTTTAAAAAAACACTAGCAAAGCCCATGCTCACACGTACATGCCCATACTAAAGACACCTGCTCATTTTTAAAGAATGTGGAATGGTGAGGCTCTTATCTGGAACATCCAGTCCCAGAAATGAATTCTGAGACAAAGAGGGGTCAACTGAGGGAAACTGTTTGGACAGGTCACTGGTGTCGATGAAGCACAGACAACCACCACCCTTTCCCTCATCCTACTTTGCCTCCATCATCCACGTTTGTAAGGGTGTTCTGAATTGTTAAGAAAAGACAATAGAGACCAAGGCCATTCGCTCTTAAACTTAGTATTTTTCAGGAAGAAACATGAATCCTGAGGCACAGGCTATGGATTTCACAATGCATAGCCCTGCTGCCACCTCAAAAATCCTATCAGAACAATGATCCCTCAGTCTTCACTTTTCTGTTCTATGTCTTTTTTTCTGCAATGTTAAATAGAATTGGAAAGGGGATGGAGGAAGGGAAGGAAGAAAGGAGAGAGAGGGGAAAAAAGAAAGGGAGGCAGGCAGGTAGGCAGACAGAAATGGAGGGAGGGAGGGAAGGAGGGAGGGAGGGAGGGAAGGAGGGAGGGAGGATGAAATAAACTTGAAATGATGAGATTGAGAATCCAAAAATGGAAAAGACAATGGTCCAATTGATTATTTGGATATTTATTACTGATGAAGAAAAAAAGAAAAAGGAAGGGGAGAAATAACTTTAAATCAGTTCATAAATCATAAACTTGTTCCTGAGAAATAAAAAATGAAAACATGTTTGAAAGCAGTTAATAAGCATTTTTTTTCCCCGCTAGGAAGTGGGTGATTTTTGTGCACGGGGAAAACCGGCTCAAGGCTTTGCCTCATCTCCGAGAAGCATCCCATATTCTTAGATGTGACGTTGCCTTGGAAACCACAACTTGGTGACCTCGTTATTTCAACCTAATCCTGCTTTGAAATTATAGTTGCTCCACCCTTTTGCCTGGCTAGCCTGATAACATAATCATTGTAAATGAGGATGGGAAAAAAACAGCATGCTATGGTCCCTCCGGTGACACCAGACAGGTCTCACCTTATCGTGAAAACAGACGAACAATTAAACACTATGAATTGAAAACCCTAAAAGTAGATTTTCTTATTTTTTTAATGGCTTGTTACGCTTACTTTCAAAATGTTCTAGTAGATTCAATATAGCAGGGTATCTTGATATTACTAAATGAAATGAAAATTTTTCTTTTTTGCTTTTAAAAAACTGTCAAAGGTGAGGTACTTAATTAGGCATTTGTTTTCCCCAACAGCCAAATACAAACCAGAATCAGAATATAATTTTTGAATGAATAGACTGACAGTATTTTGGGGTTATTTGTCCTACTTACTAAAGCCCCACAAGTCATTGTCATCTTAAGTTCATGTTCCTTTCATAACAAAGGTGCCTCGGAAAAGAGATTTAAATTCAGAAAGCATCAAGTACAGATGGAGTTTTACAAAAATGCAACGTGCTCATTTGTTTCTGTTTAGGTGCTTTGAGATCAGTGCTTAGAAAGAAGGGAAATTCTGTACTCTATCTTATTCACCACCCCCTACTCCAAAGAACTTGTATCTCAGTAACACTTCCATACCTTAATAAATTCAAATGCTGACAGTCCAAATAGCTATGAAATATGGTACAGCCTCTTAGGCTCCTGGATGTCCCTCACCTTTCCTTCCAGGACAAAGTCCCTAATTCTGCCTGCCATGAGCCAGTCACCTATTTTCTCCCAAAGATGCTCAACTGTGGCACTTGGGAAGAGCAGACTCATATATCACATTCAGCCCATCCTCTTGGTGGTGATTGACCTTGCCCTTTGGCCTGATTGCTGTGTGCTTCTCTCAATACATAACAGGTGTGTGTGTGTGTGTGTGTGTGTGTGTGTGTGTGTGTGT
>JADRCH010000198.1:3971001-4005480 GCA_019843965.1 Rhynchomys soricoides
CAGCCTCAGCCTCTTCCTCTTCCTCTTCCTCTTCCTCTTCCTCTTTTCTATCCTGGCAATGAGGTGAGCAGTCTTTCCCACATACTGTGTGAAGGCAGAATCAAAGGATGGGAAGAGAAGCTTGCCACCAAGGAACTACCTGAACAGAGAGCAATCCCAGTAAAGAATCCTGTTGTAAAGTGTCCTGCCCCAGAGAGGGTTGCATGTGGAGGCCAGAGAAACCAACCAGGGCTGCCCTGGGGCTGCTCCCTCCATGGCACTATGCTCTTCCTAGTTAAGCATTCACTTTGCCCCGCACAGAGTGCTCTACCCAATCAGAGCTGCAGTTCCTATCTTAGAGAGAGAATGAGTGAAGGCTCCTGCTGCAATGATTGCAATTATTATCACAAATATAATCAAGCACTAATGAGAAATCAGAGGTGGTAGGATAATGAAGGGCAATTGCATATTATGAAACATTGAGTTAATTTGAAAGTATATGGTACAAAAATATTAATAAAGCTTCCAAGTTATGCACAAAATTCAAAATTATGCAATTTCTAAAAGGTTGTTTGATTCATCAGGAATTGTTTATTCTCAGTGCTGTTATGCAAAGTGTGTTATAGACTGTGTTTACACACTCTCACTTGAGCCGGTAAACAGAGATACCCACTATCAGAAATACTATTGTCAGATCTGTGAGGAAATTAATCTTAATTATCTCAGTCTTGAATTATGTAAATTCTTCAAAAATATATCCCTTGCATAAATAGTTTTCTCTGTAGAAGAGAGCTTGGAAGGCATTTCAGGAACCAACAGCAGTAGTTGAAAAGACATAGGGGCCAGAAAAAGGTAAAAGAGAGAGAAAATGAAAGAATAAAGGAGCTGGTATCCCAGGAGTGTAGTCACACCTTCAAGCACAGGCAAGACCACCACTTCTGTTCAAATTCACTGAATCAAGAGGAACCCTTGCAGAGCCATCAGGACACAGGAAACAAGGGACAGCTGGGGACTAGATCCTTCTGATTTCTGTCTGCACCCCAGAGCTGACCCTGCACCACAGTTCTCCAAACCCAAATTCCTCTCAGAGAGAACTGGTCTTCAAGGAGTATTGACACCTAGGCATGCAAGAAAGACAAGCCACAGTCAGCGAGAGTAAGACCAGCTAACACCAGAGAGAACCAGATGGCGAAAGGCAAGGGCAAGAACACAAGGAACAGAAACCAAGGCTGCTTCTGGTATCATCAAAACCCAGCTCTCCCACCACAGAAAGCCCTGGAAACCCCAACACACCAGAAAAGCAAGATTCAGACTTAAAATCACATCTCATGATGATGATAGAAGATTTTAAGAAGGAAATAAATAACTCCCTTAAAGAAATACAAGAGAACACAGGTAAACAACTAGAAGCGCTTAAAGAAGAAACACAAAAATCCCTTGAAGAATTACAGGAAAACACAATCAAACAAATGAATAAAACCATTAAGGAATTAAAAACAGAAATAGAAACAATAAAGAAATCACAAAGGGAGACAACCCTGGAGTTAGAGAACATAGGAAAGAAATCAGGAGTCATAGATGCAAGCATCACCAACAGAATACAAAAGATAGAACAGAGAATCTCAGGTGCAGAAGATACCATAGAAAACATTGACACAACAGTCAAAGAAAACACAAAATGCAAAAAGCTCCTAACCCAAAACATCCAGGTTATCCAGGATAAAATGAGAAGAACCTGAGAAGAGAGTAAAGATTCCCAACTTAAAGAACCAGTAAATATCTTCAACAAAATTATAGAAGAAAACTTCCCTAACCTAAAGAAAGAGATGAACATAAATATACAAGAAGCCCACAGAACTCCAAATAGATTGGACTGGAAAGAAATTCTTCCTGTCACATTATAATCAAAATATCAAATACACAAAATAAGGAAAGAATATTAAAAGCAGTAAGGGTAAAGGGGAAAGTTACATGTAAAGGCAGACCTATCAGAATTACACCAGACTTCTCACCAGAGACTATGAAAGCTAGAAGATCCTGGGAAGATCTCATACAGACTCTAAGAGAACACAAATGCCAGCCCAGGCTGCTATATCCGGCAACACTTTCAATTATCATACATGGTAAAATAAAAATATTCTACGACAAAACCAAATTTGTACAGTATGTTTCCACACACTCAGCCCTACAAAGAATAATAGATGGAAAACGCCAACTAAGGAGGGAAATTACACCCTAGAAAAAGCAAGAAAGTAATCTTTCAACAAATTCAAAAGAAGATAGCCTCACAAACATAAAAATAACATGGAAATAACAGGAAGCAACAATCACTATTCCTTAATATCTCTTAACATCAATGGTCTCAATTCCTCAATAAAAAAACATAGACTGACAGACTGGATCCATAAACAGGACCCAGCATTTTGCTGCATCCAGGAAATGCACCTCCGTGTTAAAGACAAACACTACCTCAGAGTAAAGGGCTGGAAAACAATTTTCAAGGCAAATGGCCCCAAGAAACAGGCTGGAGTAGCCATTCTAATATCGGATAAAATCAACTTTTAACCAAAAGTCATCAAAAAAGATAAGGAACGACATTTCATACTCATCAGAGGAAAAATCTACCAAGAAGAACTCTCAATTCTGAACATCTATGCTCCGAATGCAAGGGCACCCACATTCATAAAAGAAACTTTACTAAAGCTCAAAGCACACATTGCACCTCACACAATAATAGTGGGAGACTTCAACACCCCACTGTCATCAATGGACAGATCTTGGAAACACAAACTGAACAAAGACATAGTGAAACTAACAGATGTTATGAACTAAATGGATTTAACAGATATCTATAGAACATTTCATCCTGCATCAAAAGAATATAACTTCTTCTCAGTACCTCATGGTATCTTCTCCAAAATTGATCATATAATTGGTCACAAAACAAACCTCAACAGATATAAGAAGACTGAAATAATCCCATGCCTCCTATCTGATCACTATGGATTAAGGCTGGTCTTCAATGGCAAAAACAACAACAGAAAGCCCACATACACATGGAAGTTGAACAATGCTCTACTCAATGATAACTTGGTCAAGGAAGAAATAAAGAAAGAAATTAAAGACTTCCTAGAATTTAATGAAAATGAAAGTACAACATACCCAAACCTATGGGACACAATGAAAGCAGTGTTTAGAGGAAAACTCATAGCTCTGAATGCCTCCAAAAAGAAAATGAAGAGAGCATATACTAACAGCTTAACAGCACACCTGAAAGCTCTAGAACAAAAAGAAGCTCATACACCCAAGAGGAGTAGAAGGCAGGAAATAATCACATTAAGGGCTGAAATCATCCAAGTAGAAACTAAAAGAACTATACAAAGAATCAACAAAACCAGGAGCTAGTTCTTTGAGAAAATCAACAAGATAGAAAATCCCTTAGCCAGACTAACCAGAGGGCACAGAGACAGTATCCAAATTAACAAAATAAGAAATGAAAAGGGAGATGTAACAAAACATTCTGAGGAAATTCAAAAGATCATCAGATCCAACTACAAACGCCTATATGCAACAAAATTGGAAAATCTGGATGAAATGGACAAGTTTCTAGACAGATACCAAATAGCAAAGTTAAGTAAGAATCAGATAAACCATCTAAACAGTCCCATAACCCCTAAAGAAATAGAAACAGTCATTAAAGTCAAAGGGATACAAATTAAAAAGAATGAAATCAAAATATCACTATTTGCAGATGATATGATGGTATACTTATGTGACCCAAAAAACTCCACCAGAGATCTGCTACAGCTGATAAACAACTTCAACAAATCGGCCAGATACAAAATTAACTCAAGCAAATCAGTAGCCTTCCTATGCTCGAAGGATAAACAGGCTGAGAAAGAAATTAGGGAAATGACACCCTTCACAATTGTCACAAACAATATAAAGTATCCTGGTGTGACTCTAACCAAACAAGTAAAAGATCTGTATGACAAGAACTTCAAGTCTCTGAAGAAAGAAATCGAAGAAGACCTCAGAAGATGGAAAGATCTCCCATGCTCATGAATTGGCAGGATTAACATAGTTAAAATGGCCATCCTGCCAAAAGCAATCTACAGATTCAATGCAATCCCCATCAAAATCCCAACTCAATTCTTCATAGACTTAGAAAGAGCAATTCTCAAATTCATATGGAATAACAAACCCAGGATAGCAAAAACTATTCTCAACAATAAAAGGACTTCTGGGGGAATCAGCCTCCCTGACCTCAAGCTGTACTAGAGAGCAGTTGTGATAAAAACTGCATGGTATTGGTACAGTGACAGGCAGGTAGATCAATGGAATAGAATTGAAGATCCAGAAATGAACCCACACACTTATGGTCACTTGATCTTTGACAAAGGAGCTAAAACCATCCAGTGGAAAATAGACAGCATCTTCAACAAATGGTGCTGGTTCAACTGGATGATGGTTCAGTCTGAATGAAGAAGAATGAGAATTGATCCATTCCTATCTCCCTGTACAAAGCTCAAGTCCAAGTGGATCAAGGACCTTCCCATAAAACCAGATACACTGAATCTAATAGAAGAGAAAGTGGGGGAAAGTCTCGAACATATGGGCACAGGGGAAATGTTCCTGAACAGAACACCAATGGCTTGTGCTCTAAGATCAAGAATTGACAAATGGGACCTCATGAAATTACAAAGCTTCTGTAAGGCAAAGGACACTGTAAATAGGACAAAATGTCAACCTACCCATTGGGAAAAGATCTTTACCAATCCTACATCTGATAGAGGGCTATTATCCAAGGTATACAAAGAACTCAAGATGCTAGATTCCAGAGATCCAAATAACCCTATCAAAAAATGGGGAAGAGAGCTAAACAGAGAATTCTCAACTGATGAAACTCAAATGGCCGAGAAGCACCTAAAGAAATGTTCAACATCCTTAGTCATCAGGGAAATGCAAATCAAAACAACCCTGAGATTCTACCTCACACCAGTCAGAATGGCTAAGATCAAAAACTCAGGTGACAGCAGATGTTGGTGAGGATGTGGAGAAAGAGAAACACTCCTCCATTGCTGGTGGGAATGCAAGCTGATACAACCACTCTGGACATCAGTTTGGGGGACCCTCAGAAAAATGAACATAATACTACCTGAGGACCCAGCTAGTCCACTCCTGGGCATATATCCAGAAGATGCTCCCACATGTAATGGAAACAACCCAGATGTCCCTCAACAGAGGAAAGGATACAGAAAATGTGGTACATTTATACAATGGAATACTACTCAGCTATTAAAACAATGACTTCATGAAATTCTTAGGCAAATGGGTGGAACTTGAAAATATCATCCTGAGCGAGATAATGCAATCACAAAAGAATGAACACAGTATGTACTCACTGACAAGTTTTTATTAGCCCAAAAGTTTGGAATACCCAAGAGTCACTTCACAGCAACCATTAGGCTGAGTGTGAGGTCCAAGATGCAGGAGTTGGAGAAGGAACTGAAGGAGCTGAGGGAGTTTGTGGCCCCAGGGAGGGAGCAACAGTGGCAACTGGCCAGACCCCTCGATACTCCCGTAGACTGGATCACCAACCAAAGAATACACATGGAGGGACCCACGGTGCTGCCCACATATGTGGGAGAGGAGGGTCTTGTTAGACATCAGGGGGAGGAGAGGCCCTTGGGCCGGAGGGTGTTAGATCCCCCAGTATAGGAGAATGGCAAGGAAGGAAGATGAGAGTAGGTGGGTGGGTGGGTGGAGGAATACCCCCATAGAGGCAGGGGAGGGGGAGGGAATAGGGAGGTTCCAAAGGGGAAATCTGAAAAGGGGGAAACATTTGAAATGTAAAGTATCAAAAAAAAAAAAAAACATATCAAAAGGGACCTGGCCTCTGGATTCTCCCAGCACCCTCCAGTTCCTACCTGTTAACAGGGTGTGGCTGGCATACACCATCCTCTACCCTGAACTCTCCAACCCAGAGACTAGTCTGCACTTTCCTCAGAGGCTCTCATCTATGTAATCCAGGCATTTTGATTACCAGTCCTCCTTTTTGTACGTTTGACCTCCTGACTATTGTACTTGGCACCCCTCTCCTCCACCCACCCCGCAACCCCCGCCTCCCTGTACATGATTCAAGGTCATAACCACTGTGGACTCTCTGAGATCTGTATGCCTCTGGCTCTATTCTCCCACAAATATATAATAACTTCCTTCTCCATCATACCTAGGAGAAGTCATGTCTTTTCCTTTTTATTTCTTTTTCACTCTGAAAGTAGTATGGTTGATTGAAAAAAAAGTCATAACTTTCTGTCTTTCTCAACAAACATGCACTGGTGATAGCACAGCCTCCCGAATAGGAAGAGGTGACCAGAAAGTACAGTATCTCATTAAAGGTCTAATTACTCCCCCTGTCTCTTTAGCATAGCTTAGAATAAGCCTCCTGGTGGTTTTCCCTTGGCCAGGTGACTGAAACAGCCCAGCTGGAATGTTAGGCCTCCACCCAGACCAGAGAGTCTTTACTTTAGACAAAAGGAGTTTTTTTCTTAATGGGCCTTTATTGCTACTCTAACTCTGAGAACCACTGAGCTACTATTCGCACACTCTCTATTGGAAGGTGAAAGACAAGCACATTCATTCTTGAATGTGGTGTTTGCTCAGTGGTCTAGCACACTTGAATCCTTTTGGACACTAGTTTCCTTATCTACAAATTACGGATGTGCAACCTGTCTAGCTGGTAAGACAATTAACAGAAAAAATACGCTGATATCTAGAACACACATAAAATATAAGACAGTATTTAAGAAATCCTACACACTTTAGAAAGAGAGTCTAGCCTCATGTAAGTAAAGTATGTCAGTAGCGTCTACCCTTCCTGTACTTTGTTAGCATCTGTTCTTATTTGATTGGAGCCAACAGGCAAGCCACAATCATGAGAAATCAAAATGGCTTTATGGATTTGAGTTTTAACAAAACCTATATTTTCACAGCCTTTTTTGTTCTTTTAACTTGGCTTAAATTGCCTTTCCTGAAATCAATATACTGCATTTACAGTGATACTTTAGGGGAAAGGGGACAATGGCTTTTTTAAGGATCAATAACAAATGACTAGATTCTTATCTAGGCAAGACACATCCAGATTAACTCTTGAGAGCTAAGAGAAGTCATCCTCAGAGCTGAGGCTTGCCCAAGATTTGCTCTGATTTCTCAAGACTCAGCTTCTTGTTACTTTGAGTGCAGGAGGACAAAGAGGAAGAAAAGAGAAGAAAAACTAGGGGGGGAAGTAAAGAAGTGAAAGGTCAGGACAACATGCAGAGGTCAGTCAGAGTCAGGTGCGCACTCCAGCCTAACCTTTCACTAAGTCTGTGATCTACAGCCCATCACTTGGTCTCCTTACATTTCCATTTCCTACTTTGATAAATGTTTATGAGAAAATATTCTAGCATCATAGGCTGTCAATGTCTTTTTAATTGTATGTATCTTAGGTCAGTGCTAAGAACTGAATGTGTCCTCTAAAGAGAACATGTTAGAAATTTAATACTCAGGGCAGCAGTAGCAATAGTGAGAGGTAGGGCTTGCTGAGATATGGATAATGGCTCCGTATAAAAGGCTAAGTTCATTCTCTCTATCTGTCTGTCTGTCTATATCCTTTCTGTGCTTTCATGCAAGTTCCTTATCTTTGGCTTCCCAGTCTCCAAGATTATGAGCCAAAATTTCTGCTCATTATGAACTAGCAGTTTCAGATATTCTGTAACAGGAAAACAAAATGAACAAAGACCATCAAGGCTATTAAGCCAAGACTGAGAGCTATCACAAAATAGTTTCGGAAATAAATTCTGGGAATTGAAATTTTATCGTTTTTTCACAAAACATCATCTATGTGAAAATGAGAGACAGGAATGGACAAGAGAAGTTTCACAAGCACACAGCCTTGAAGAGACCTCAGCAGATCCCACAGGAAGCTTGGGGGCTGGGGTGGCTCTCTCAAAGCTGAGGTAAGGTACTTGTCCTTTGCACTTCCAAGTGTCAGTCACTGGATGTAGGCTTTCTGTACAAGGAAGAATAAGCATAGGAAAGGCAGGAATCTTTAAGGAAAATTCTTCTGACCTATCAGCTCAACACTGGCCAAGTTGGAGAGTGAGTCCCAAGGTAGGTAAAGCAAATAGTAACTGATAAAGAAAGTCAGGGTATTAGATTGCAAAAGCCAAAGAAGTTTCTCCTTGACTGTTTGCAGTGTCTAAAAATACTTCACAGGGTATATAGTATGTGCTTAACAAATATTGGTTAAATGAATAAAAGATGCTTCATAATGATTATCTACTATTATTAATGAGTCCTTCCTGATCTTACAGAATAGAAGATATTCATCAGTCAGTTTATTTTGCTCCTATCTTATTTTACCTGTTGAACGGCAGTTTCCGCTGAGTTGAAATATTCCATCCTAGAGGGAAGCACATTAAGATTTAGAATGTTCTAAAGATAGGCTTCTTAAGATTTAGTAACTCCTTTATCTCAAGCAGCCCCTGAAACCTACCCTACGTCAAGGCCCTTCTCTCCCAAGATTATATATATAGTGAGGACTACTGGGAAGACTAAAGCCAGCCAAGGTTGGCTGCCTGGAAAAGACCCTCTGACTTGACATGCTGCCATCAGAGAGGTTCAGAGGCGACAACTCCCATGAGTTGTCAGGCATGTTGGGGTATGTTTTCAGAGATATTGCTTCCTTTGAGTTATCTCTGTTCCTGTAAGTAACCCCTCATCTACATTCCGGTAGATAATCCCAGTTAAGTCACTGCTTCACCAAGTATCTTTACTTTGGTCTGCTGTCGGTTCCCTATCCAGGATTAGTAGACATTTTATATTGCTTCTACCCAGAAAAAGTGTCACACAGCATTATCTTATGACCTTACTACATACGTGTTTAATTATAAATGCTCTTGCCCTTCCAAAAACATAAAGAACTCCACAATGTTATCTCCTCAGATAACATTAGTCACTCTTTAGCTGAAAGGGACCTTGTAGACTGAATCATGTTCTCCCAAATCTCCTATGTTATAGCCATGACCCCAAGTAATTCAGAATATATGTTTAGTAACTGGCTCTAAACAGAAACTACTTGGGAAAAAAATGTCAGCCCAACAAAACTTCTCTATAGGAGAGAATATAAAGGAGAGGTATCAAGGGTATAACGATGAGAAGACACCCATCTATATGTTATGGCCATCTATATGTTACATTTCCACTTCCTACATTGATACATGATTATGAGAAAATATTCTATCATCATAGGCTGCCATTTGGGCTTTTTCCAAATTGTATGTATCTTAGGTCAGTGCTAAGGACTGAAGGAAAAAAGGTCTCAGAAGAAAGCAAACCTATTAATAGCTGAACTTTGACCTTTCAGCCTTTATAACTATGACAAGTCAATTTTTGCTGTTTAAGTCAACCAGTTCATGGCAATTTTCATGACATCTCTAAAAACTTAATGTAAGGCTTAAGAGTCTTCAAGGCATTGTGAGCAGAAAAAGCAAAATTTAAATCCTGTCTTTCCAGAGAGGAGGGAGATAATGCCTGTGTTAATATATAGGGCCTTGGAAAAATTCTTGGGCTAAGAATGGAGGCATCTTTTCTATAAATCACTCCCTGGTGTATTAATTACTTCTGTCACTGTGACCAAGTACTGGACAAGAAGCACCTTAAGTGAGTGCTGGTGCTTGTTTCACAGAAAATAAGGCATATTGTGTTATAAGTGACCAAGTTCCAGGAATATGGATTCAGGTTATCCCGAATGAGCAGTTACATTGCAGAAGCAGTTACATGAGTTTTTATGGTCACAGACAGAACAAAAAAAAGTTATAAATTAATACATTCACCAAATACATTGATGGGAACATCAGGCAGGTGGTGAGAGCCAAACAAGGAAGTCTTAGCTATTGGCTGTAGATATTATCTAATGACAGACTTAGCTTTTGGATTGATGAGTCTGTTGGGTCAATGCATTCCAGACATTGTACCTGATAACTGAAGAGCCATTTGATCAGATACACATCTGCAAGATAGGGGAATATTAAAGTAAAAATGGGATCTAAAGATAATTTTGGTTCAAGGTTCACAACACAGTCCAACTTTCCACAATTATGGGAGGTCTAATCAGACAATCAGCCTACAAAAGCCTTACCATAGGTGTGGATGTTCAAGAAAACTCCAGTTAATAGGATTTACTTCAGCTCAAGGTTCAAGATGATTCAGTCCACTGTGATGAGGAAGTAATGGAGATGTTCCTGGAACCTTCATGGTAGTGGGAACATATGGAGGCTTGATCACACAAGATGCAAATAGAGACTGGGTGTGGAGCAGTGCTGGGCTGTACTCTTAAGGTTCTTCTCTCAGCATCTCCTTCTTCCAGCTTTGCCTCACTCTAGAAGTTTCTACAACCTCCCAAAACAGCATCACCAGCTGAGGACCAAGTTCAAACACTTGAGCCTATGGGTACATTTTCCATCTGATCCATAGCATATCTCCCTTCTTTCCCTGGTATTAGGTTAAGTATTTCCCCAGTACAGCTCCATAGAAAGCCTAATCCTTCCAAACACCCAGCACATTCAGAATCACTCAATCCCAGCTAGTTCTCCCTCAGACTGCAATTGCATTGAGGTCTAGAGTCACTCAACTAGGGGCCCAAACAAAGTCAGAATGAACACCTTCACATAGACCAATTATTTACAAGTCATCTTCTTTGGTTGCTCCAGCTCTATCCTGAGTGTTCTGTATCTATAATTTACCAGCTATTAAACTTTTTGAAAACCACCTCTGCTTTAAATCCTCAGGGCTGAGCACAGATCCCAACAAATAGTAGAAGATAAATAAATATTGTTTGATTGGTGGATTGGGTGCTTATTCAGAATAATAAGAGGAGGTTTTGATTTTCACATGCAACTAAGCAAATCTTTGCCAACTACTTCCATATACCAGGCCATGTCCCAGTGCTGGATATGAAGCATGAGTGAATATCACTATCCCATGACCTTAATCAACCAGTAGTAAGTGTCTAAAAAGAATGAGGAGGCAATGTAAAGTTTCTGGAACCCTGAGGAAAGGGGGTTACCATCTGAATGACAAATTTCATGTCAAAATTTAAATGCCCAGGCTGCTAAGACAGTGGTAAAATGCCTGGTATGGATGGTGCATGACACCTAAGCACAAGAGCATGGGTTCTAGACATTAAGGAAACCAGGGTTTATTTTGTTTTTCTTGTACTTCACTTTTCATAGCACTTTGCCCTTCAGATACCAGGGACCAAGAAACCCCAGGATACTGGAAGTTCCGTAACATTCTGGATCACTTACAGAGTTGAAACATTTATACTTCATAAATACAATACTCTACAAATAGTCGGGGCAATTTGAGCAAAATGTCAAGTTGATACCAAAAGGAAGGACAGAGATCAACTCCAGTTGCCTTGGTGATGATCCCACATCCCAGTCTATCATATTTTTTTAAAGCTATAGGAAAATAAAAGAACTTGAGAATAAAGCGATACTGGGCTGAATTAGGGAAAGGTCTTAAGAAAAGATGGGGAGGGGGTGTCCAAGGCCACAAGATAGGATCATGGAGCTGTAAGCCTCGGATGGCAGGTGATAGTGACTGTAGACCCATGAATCTGAGGGTATCTTTAGTTCCACTGTGTACTGACCAGGAGAAGAAAAAGGTTTGCAAACACAGAGTCCTCCTGAGGATTCAAATATGTGCTTGAGTTTTATTTTCTGCACTGAAGAAATTCCTACCTCTCCCTAAGTAGGAAAATCTAAGAGTTCTCCAACATAGAACATGTATTTCAGACTTCATTAGGACCAGCAGGCCCTCACTAGCTAACATTCACTTTTAGTAATTGTCTCCTCACTAATAAGATGATTCTTATCTTTAAGACTCTGTGCTTTTTAAGCTTACTATTTTCATATGCAATTTTTCATATTTTTAATATGCAATATTAAAAACACTAAAACCAGAGCAAACATGTTTCTCCCAAACATTTTCCTAACCAAATCTTCACTCTCTCTGGGATGCCTTTCTTCTTGTACCTTAAGTTATTGTTTCTTTTATAAAGCCAATGACAGCACACTATCACATGTCAAGATACAATGATGGAGTTTATGGAAAATAACTCATAAAAATTGTATGAGCCATAGATGTTTTATTCTATCCCCTCAAGTATCCTGTATTGCTCCAGAATCCTGTTTGTTTCCATCAGAGACCCAAGCATCTCCAGCCTCCAGCTCCTCCAAGCTTCTACTAACTGATCTAGCAGATGGAAAATTACCAAAAACATTTGGAGAAATTGATTTGTCTGTTGCTTGTTTTTAACTGCCTTGGTCGTGGATTCTTATGTGGTCTTTGGAATTAAAAATATTCCCAACCCCTCTCTTCTGAAAGCAAGCAAGATTAATAAAATGTCATTTTTGTGTCATGCACAGAATTATTCCATAAAGGAACACTCAGTACAAATATGTCATTTGAAGAAGTTTACTATGGGTGTACAAAGGTCCAAATAAAAAAGCCTATGTAGTGAAGTTGGGGTCTAAACCATTTGTATTCCAGGCAGGAATAAAGTGTGCCCAAATCCCGGAGCAGATGGCACCTAGCTTAGGAAAGGGAATCTACTGTTTCATTTTAGCATTAAGCTTGAAGAATGCATTTTATCAGACACGGCTTTATGATTCTCACTGATTGTAAGCACATCAAAACCTCTATTTTGGAGGGAGAAAAAAAAGTTACCTGTATTGCTCAGCATGGGACAGGATGGAGGACACAAACTTTGAAATCAAACAGCTCTATGTTCATGTCTCAGGACCCATCACTCACTTTACAACCAGCCCTTAGATGCTTAACCTCTCTGAGTCACACATGCACACTGCCATGTCGGTGTAATAATAATTTATTTATGGTGTTTTCATAAGATTTTTATGAGCTTATACCTCTACCACACCTGGAAAGACATTTTTTGATAGATGCTAGAAATGATGTTTCTAATGATGATGGTGGCAGTGCTAGTAGTAGGGTACTGGTGATGGCTGGATGAAAATAAGGTCAGCGAGGCTGATGGGAAAGAATGAAGGCCAGATTTCTATATCTATCCATCACTGTGTTCTACTATGAAAGCTGAAAACTCGCCAGCTATTCCTCATCTGTAGAGTCCCACTTCATAGACCTTCTTCAAATCAGAATTTGAAAACACATGCCTGAGAACCAAGCAGTAACCAGTTCTGGAGGAGAGAAAGACAGGGGTCTTTTCCAGCAATGCATCTCCAGGATGATGCATTTGTGAACCCAAAGCATGTCTCCCAGGGACACCACACAGGCCTGTTGACATACTGGGGCTCCTGTTTTGGTTCCACCTAAATGTTTGCTGGGATCCAAACCAGTCAGCAATTTCGCATCTGGCTAAGACACAGAAATTTCCCTCAATATGATACTGTTAAAAAGAACCTTTGTCCCCTGATATGCTAACCATTGGAAACAAGACTGGAGGTGTTGCTTAATCATCAGATCTAGTGTGGGACAGAGAGGAATTGAAGAATTTGGGGCATGAAGCATGTGGTAATAAATGTCACCAAGTTGGAAATAGTCTAAGCAGGTTCCCAGAAACCAGGGGCCATAGCTCAAGACAGAGATCGACAATAATTAAATTGCTGAGAAGCAGACAACATGCATAAATCTGCTGCGTCAAACCCAGCTCCTGAACTCACTTTCCAAATCTCATCTTGGCAACATCTTTTGTCATCTGAATCCCCCCTTTCTACCCAGAGATCTCAGGTCAGTTCAGTCTGAGTAAGCCTAATGATTGTCAGACTTTGTTTGTTTTTTCATGTTTGTTTGGGTTTTATACTATGCCATGTCTTTCTGTCTCTTCATTTCTGCCTAGTGCATTACCCTCCTCAGGAAGGAAGAAAGAAGATGGCTGTTTGGCTGGGGGTGAGGAGCTCTCTACTTCAAAGAGTCATTGGGTGAGAGATTTCTCTCAGTTTCCTCTCTGGCGAGATGGATTTGAACCAGGGCTTATGTGGCAAGCCTCTGGAAGCCACTGTGCAAGCACATTTTAGTCACTAAGCTAGCCTCTTTATTCAGCATGCCTAGAGACCTCACTGGAGATCATGCTGCCACAGAGTATGTCCAGAAAAGTACATTTAAAATTTGTCACCCTGAAGGAAGGAATTGGAAGTGTCAGAAGAAAGCTCAGTTTATGGTGCAACTGCCAAAGGAAAAGGAAGAATTTTAAAACCACGTGCATTCAAAATTCATAGACAAATTAGGCAATATGCCTTTTAGTAGCAAGATTAGCTATACATTTGAGTGAATTTCCAACTTGTGGATCTGATATCAAAGCACTAACATAGGAAATCCTATGTGTGGAGAGCTTTAATGCTCCCAAACCTTAACTCTTAGCAGTGAAGAAATAAAAATAGAGCTGCTCCCCTACTTATGATGTGGTTATGTCCCAGTAACCCCATCATGAGCTGAAAAATAAATCAAAAAGCACTTAATACTGCCAAATACCAAAGTGTCTGGCCTGCCTTACATATGACCAGAGAACTCTGATTATCTTATATCAAAGTCATCTAACATAATTTCATCTTAATGAAGGTGTGAGATACCGTTTAACTTACTGAATACTGTATCCTCAAAACACTGTTGATTGCTGTTTGTTTCCCTTAAGGAAACAAACATGAGGAAAGCTACCTCACTGGCACCGCCTAATACCATGAGTGTCATACCACATGTAAGTAGCCTGGGAAAAGGCTCAAACTTCAGAGTGGAAGCACGGTTTATACTGAATATGTCTTGTTTATATACCATCACTAAACCAAAAGCTCATAAAGCAGAAGTTTGGAATCATCTCCATTAAGGGAAGCCTCTGCTTTGAAAAGTTCTCTAGTACCGCCATTCTTCAGCCTTCCGAGTCTAGCACTATAGCAACCCCAGAACTCAGGAAGCTGTGATAGTTTAACATTAGCCTGGGCTACATAATGAGATACTACCTCAAAAAAAAAAAATCTAAGTCAAGAGAGTAAGCAACCCAGAGAGGAAGGACAATGAGGGAGCCTGGGAGGAGAAGAAGCCTGGCAGGTGGACTTTAATCTACCTTAGCATCTACCCCTCTTGATGTACTCACTGGCATTATACACACACGTAACAAGAGAACATGGACCAGCATAAGTGAATCAAGAGTGAACTGTGAAACATATGGAAGCTCTATTTATTCTGAGGTGGTATCTGTATCACAATTTATTCAAAATTAAGATTAAAGAGGAGTTAAGGCTATAATTCATTTGGTAGACTGCTTGACTAGCATCTACAAGGCTCTGGATTCAACCCAATCACTACATAAACCACACATGATGGTGCATACCTGTAATACCAGCACTTAGAAGCAGATAGAAGCAGGAGGATCAGAAGTTCAAGGTCTTCCTCTGCTACATAGCAAGTTCAAGGCCAACCTAGGCTACATAAGATCTTGTCTCTGAAAGAACACCAAAAGTACTTACCTCAGTAAGAGGGTTCATGTTCTTGTTGTCTATTTTTCTAAAGTAGTGGTTATTAACCTTTCTACTTCTATGACCTCTTAATACAGTCTCTCGTGTTGTAGTGATCCCCCCATAAAATTATTTTTGTTGCTACCTCATAACTGTAATTTTGCTACTGTTATGAGTCATACTGTAAATGTCTGTATTTTCCTGTGGTCTTAGGCAACACCTATGTAAAGGTCATTTGACACCCCCCCTCAAAATGGGGGGTCATGACCCACAGGTTAAGAACCATTGTCCTACAGGCTATCTTTGCAGAGACCAACCACACAGCTTAAGAGATAGAAAATGTAGGCAGCTGTGTCCTCCACTCCTCCCATCTCTATGGCAGGGATTGAGTTGCCGCAGTATCTGCCCAATGTGGACATCAGAGGAGGTATCAGTCTACTTCTGTCTGCTTCCCTCACCGCCTGGTCAAGGAGAGAGTGCAGACAGCCCATCTGATTGGAGAGTTTGATAAAGGAGAAGTGCCCACATCCAGCCACACCTCTGTCCAGGGGTTATACCTTTTGCTCATCCACCAGGGCAAGCTTCAGAGATTCACCCTTATTCTGTGTGCAGGAAGCAAGAGGTTAAAGAGAAGGTCCTTGGTGGCCTGACATCTGTATCTCATTATCAACTCTAAAAGAACTGACCACCATTTTATTTTTTGCTTTATTGTATTTAACTAGGTAAAGACAAGTATGCTTAAGACAAAAATTTCAACCATTTTAAAAGGAAAAGTCTGACAGTGCTAAACATACTCAGTGCACAATGATCATGCTAAGTACATTCAGTTTACATGGATCATGTAAGCATACTCAATTCACATTGATGGTGCTAAGCACATTCAGTTCACATTGGTGGTGCTGAGCACACTCCGTTCACACTGGTGTGCAACCATCACTACCATCCATCTCAACATCCTTTCATTTTCCAAACTGAAACTTGCTGCCCACTATATATAACTCCCCATTCCTCCCTCCCCCTACTCTCTGTCAACTGATTTTCTAGTTTGCATCTGAGTTTTGCCTACTCTAGGTTCCACATCTGAATAAAAACAGGACTGGTCCATTTGTAATTGACTTGTTATATTTAGCATATTTTTGATTCTAGATCCTCCCAAGGGTTCCTGTGTGATTTGTGCACAAATGAAGGATCACCTCCTCCCCTCCTATGAGGATGCCCCATGTATCCAGGCATTTGGGATGTGGGGGAAATGCTGGACCACTCTATCCATGGGAAAACCTCATGCTAACTGCTCAAATTGTAAGAATTCCACAGTAATTATTATCACTTAAAATCTTTATCACAAATATCACTCTAGGAGATGGTTGAAGCCCTTCATAAATGGCAACCAACCCCATGGCACAATACTTAGGAAGCAATTGTTCCTTGTTAATTGGCATGCTCTATTAAGAAGCCAAAAGGAGTTTATGCAACTTAGCCAGGCTTATTACTGCCACTGTAAAACGTTACCACCAAGTTATAAATTATTCAAATGTATTATCTTTTAGCCCTGTAGATTAGTACAGATAGGTCTCATTGAGCAGAAATCAAGGTATAGCCAGGAATGCTTGCCTTGCCCATGTACTCTTTGACACATGGTTCCTTCCTTCATCTTCAAAGCCTCACTCTAGTAATTTCTTTTAAACTATATTTCCCTCCTTGTCTTCCCTCCTCTACTTGTAAGGACCCTTAGGAGAAATTGTATAGGACCCACCTGGATAACCCAGAATCATCTCCTTATTTTGAGTCATTTATAGCTATCCCATGAACAACTGATATCCTTCTGCTTTGTTACCAAGTATATTCATAGGTCCCAGGAATCATGATATGGATATCATTGGGGAAACATTATTCTAGATATCATAGGTAGGCATATAAAACAGTAAAGCAAGCCAAATATAAGTCCAGGAGGAGATATTCATTTTTATGTGAAAATCTCTTGGTTCTTAAACATTAACAGCTAAATCAAAACTGTCTGCAGCAAAGACAAAAGCTATCCTCTGGAGGCCATGCTCAGAGATTGTGAGCTCTGTTCTCTGCACAGGAAGCCATTCCTTTTTTTTTTTTTTTTTTTTTTTTTTTTGATATTTTCTTTGCAAATGTTATCCCCTTTCCCAGCCCTCTTCCCAGAAACCCCATTCCATTCCCCCTCCCCCCCCCTGCTTCTATGAGGGGTTCGTCCATTCACCCACCCACTCCTGCCTCCCTGCCCTCGATTCCCCTACACTGGGGCATCTATCGAGCCTTCATAGGACCAAGGACCTCTCCTCCCATTGATGCCTGACAAAGCCATCCTCTGCTACATATGCAGCTGGAGCCATGTGTACTCCTTGGTTGGTGGCTTAGTCCCTGGGAGCTCTGGGGGATCTGGTTGGTTGATATTGTTGTTCTTCCTATGGGGTTGCAAACCCCTTCAGCTACAGGAAACCATTCTTAACCTGTGCTTCACTACCACAAAGCAATCATGATGTCTATTTGGGCTCCATGTTTTGATAAATCCAAATGAACAAATACTGTTTATGAAAAAAGAATTTATTTCCAACAGGTTTTTTAGAGCTTCAGATGAACACCTGGACATCCCTACGTGCAGTATAGAGATCATTAATGATAAAGTCAGTGGGAACTGGACACTTGGTAAAGACCAGACTCCACACTAAGTACTTCTTAAACTCTAATGTACTCCATCCCAGCAACTTCATGAGATCAAGCTGATATTTTCTCCATTTGTAGATGAGAAAAATCATCTCTCAATGAGCCGTTTTCCTAAAGGAGCACAGATAGTGAGTAGCCAAATCCTGATCTAACCTAGATCTGAGTGCATAAGCCAGATTTTTCATTCTGTTAATAGAGTCCTAATGAAAGTAACTAAAATCACATGGTTTCAAGTACCTAGGCAACCTCCTGGTGGATGAACATGGTTGCAAAATTTCTTGATGTGCTTAGAACAGTCTTGTGCCTTTGTTGCTTCTTTTGGACTCCAGAGGACTGTGCACAAATCAAATTTGAAACAAGTTGAGCAAAAGCCGGGAGACAAATAGACATTCTTCTATCAATGAAGACATCACAAAGATGCCCAGAGAAGGTATTACTTCAAAGCCACAAAAATGCAGAATTGACTAGGAATCATATATAGGTGACTCTGGCCGTTCCAAGAAAGCCTTGAAAAGCAATTCTACTTCCTGGCAAACTTCTCATATGATTCAATTTATAGACTGGAAAAATAGCTACTGGAACCTTTGTATTTCCTGAGAGTGTCTCTTGTTACCTGCTATGTTATATGGGACCCAGAAATTCTGTTATTGATATTCCTCAGGACAGCTCATCTTGGGGATAGAGAGATCATTCAGAAGTTAAGTGTACTTGCTGCTCTTCCAAAAAACCTGGGTTCCAGAGGTGAGTTGAATGTGAGGTGCCCTGATATCCACTATCTGACTCTGGGCTTACTCTGCAATCCAGAGGAGCCTTGTGGGATCCTAAGAGTGTCCTTCTTTTCCATGGAAACTTGCAGGGAGCTCAAGAACAACCAGCTTGGAACTCTGCCCCATCAATCCCTTCCCAGGCTAGTCTGCCTGGGACACAAGCAGCAGACAGCTCTCTCTGCCTTCTTGAGGTGTCCTGCTGGCATCAGGATCTTCCAGACAACACCAGAGAAAACCAGACAGCTAAAGGACAGCTTACGAACACAGATCAACAGGAGCCAGGGCAATATGGCACCACCAGAGACCAGCTATCCTGCATCAGCAAGCCCTGGATATCCTAACATGGCCGAAGTACAAGAAGATGATCTAAAATCCAATCTTATAAAGATGATAGAGACCTTTAAAGAGGAAATCAATAAATCCCCTAAAAAATACAGAAAAAAAACAATCAAACAGGTGAAAGAAATGAACAAAACTCTCCAAGAATTGAAAGCAGAAATAGAAGCAATAAAGAAAACACAAGCTGAGGCAATCCTGGAGATGGAAAACTTAGAAAAGAGAACATGAACAACAGAAATAAGCACTACCAACAGAATACAAGAACCTGGGTTCCATTTCCAGCACCCTACATGGTGGTTCACAACCATTGGTAAATATCATTAGTTACAGGCCTTCTAGGAGTCCCAAGGATATGTATACTATACATACATATACTTGGAGAACATTTTAAAAATAAAAGCTTTAAGGTAGTTCTGCTCTGCCATTCTCAATCACCTCCATCTTCACTTCACTTCTTGTGTATGAGTAAGAAGTCTCGGGCTTCTAGTTACTGTCTTTTCATAGAACCCTTGGCTTTTCCCCCAGGCCCCTGTCTAATGAGGAAACAGATTACCTGTGAACATTGGGCAGTTTCCTGGAATGTAAGAACCTCCTGCAGAAGAGGAACAGTAGCACAACATTTCAGTAAAGGTTTTTCTCTCCCATATAGCTTTAAGGTTCTAGAACCTAGCACAATGCCTACAAATCTGTGCTCAGAAGGACAGAGAACCAAGTAGTGAAGAGGAAACAGAGAGGCACTGTATTAATGCATGTACAGGAAACTCATAAAAACAAGACAAATATAAAGATACTACTTGTATATATAAACAAAATCTTATTTAAGTAAAACAGAAAACCAGCATCTCCAGGACTCATTGAAGAAAGATTAGCAACACTTCTGAGGAAGCAATCCTCTTCCCAGGACCTTGGTCTTACCAGCCAGCTCACAGTTGCTGAGTGATCTGCTGCAGAAGTCTGACCTTCTGGCTGCTCCGCTGCCCAGCTTCAGCCTAGAGCAGTTCTGGATGTCTCCTAGAGAACAATACACCAAGAGCTGGAGTACCTCATCCATCCTAAAGTTACACAATACAGGGTATGATTGAAAACAGGGGCAACGCTGTGTAGTTAAACATGAGCAAAGTCATTCATCATCCTCAGCATCCCCTAGCTAATTCAGCCAGGGTTGGTTGTTAGACTCACTGAATTCAAAACTATAGAATTAAAACAAAGGTCAGCTACCCAGGGATCTCTGGAAGTCAGGTTCAAGGCTTAAAGCCTAAGTCTAGAGCAACTTCTGAAGACAAATGATGATACAGATGGGAAAAAGGAAAGGAAAAGGGAAGAGGGGGGAGAAGAGGAGGAACAAGCAACTACATCTTAAGTACCTTACTCTAAAGCTAAGTGGAGGAGTGCATTGAGTACTAACAAAAAGGTTTTCCATCTTTCTGTCATATGGAAGCAGCACACTTCCTTTGGAATCGCTAAGAGATTCCATGACAGGCAGTTAAGGAAACTAGGCCTAAATATCTGTTTCTAAGAAGTGGGCAATTCCAGGCAAGTCCAAGCCTCAGAAGCTGCCCTGCCACTTGGCCTGAGGCAAGGACAATAGGTTAGCAGCAGTTTCCAGATCTCCCCTGCACGTTTTCCAGCCCCCACACCCCATAATAGAATGTCTATAGGGATGGACCCAAAAGGTTCATCCAGGTCCGTACCATAGAGGTCACCTACCCCAGAATTCCCTAATGTGTTTTAAATCAGGCCTGCAAGCTCACTTGGATATCTCTCTATTCTGGTAATGGGAGACCCATGCTGAACTTCTGAAGAATAAAACATTCTTTGCATTTACATTCTATTTGAGTATCATTCTTTGGCGAATCATGGACCCTTACACCTTAACATCTGCTTAGTTAGGGAGGGTCATGAGACAAGTTTCCTAAGTCCTTAGATGTTCCCTTTCCCTGCTGGCTAATCACACAGGAGTAAAGGGCTAGACCTCTGATGAGATAGAAATGTCACAACACTGATGTTTGGAAGGATATCTAGAACTCAACTTGAGAGGGAATAAAAAAAGCCTAGTTAACTGAGCCCCTGAGATTTAGAGTGGAGGGAGTGGTGTTTTGTTAATGCAGCATAAGTTATTTTAACCTGACTAATATAGGAAATTAGAGGCAAACATTGTCAGAACCAACTTACAACAGCCTTCTGAATTTTTTATGAAGCAGAGTTACACACTGCCTGGGGCCTAATCAGAGCTCAATAAATACCTGTTGAATATTGTATGAATGGTTTTCTCAACTACTTATTAGTGATATATCTCATATGAAAAATATATTTCCCACTGCTCTCTAGCTTGCATCTTCCTGTGCCCTACTATCTCCAAGAGTCATGATGACTCAGTGACATCTATGTAAAGTGCTTCAGTAGTATCAGTACATAGTGAGGACTCAGTAAGTTTTAGTTGTTGATAGTATCCTGATATTGTTTGTTGTTGTTATTGTTAATGTTTCATTATTTTTCAAATGCTATGTGAACTGTTCTTTTAAATTGATCTATTTCTCTTTTCTAACTCACTACTCCTTTCTCCTTTAATTCCAAACTTTGCTTCATTTAGCAGCCAAGTCAGGTCTCGATTTAACCAAAATCTAACATTTCCATCTAGTTTGATGAGTACAATATAAATAACTAGTGCGCTAAGACTCAAGAGCACACAATGGGCAGGGGGATTGTTTAATGTTTTACATTAAAACAAGCAATGGTTCTGTCAGTATTTATTTAGTTCATCATCTGGGAATTATTTTTCTTTTAGTGAAGAGTTCTTATCCCCAAATTCCAACCCAACCCTTTGGACCAGTAGATCCTTGAACATAGAGGTTGATGTTGGAACTTAATGTTTAAACCTGATTAAATGGCTGTGGAGGTGGCTTAGCAGTTAAGAGCACTGACTACTCTTTGATTCCTAGCACCACATGGTGACTAACAACTGCCTGTAACTCCAGTCCCAAAGGGAATCCAATACTCTCTTCTGGCCTTCATGGACACTGCATGCATGTGGTGCACAGAAGTACAAGTTAGCAAAACACCCATACAGATAAAATAAAAACAAATAAATCTTAAAAAAAACAAAACAAAAGTGAAACCAATGGAGGACAGCAATTTGTCTAAGAAATGCCTGAGCCAAAATTCTTACTAAATTTTCTTAAATGAAGTTGTAGTAAGAATCTTATCATCTTGTGTGTTTTCTTTACATTTCTATTTCTGTGATAAAACACCATGAGCAAAGCAACTTATGAATGAAAGTATTTACTTCACCTTATGGATCCAGAGGATTAGAGTCCATAATGTCAGAGTGACTACACAGCAGCAGAATTAGGAAGCCAGCAGTTAACATCTTGAACTGCAAGCCCCAAAGAGAAGGCACACTGGAAAGGACCTGAGACTTTGTAATCGCAAATCCTGCTCCCCACCACCATTTGACATTTCCTCCAGCAATGCTACACTTGCTTAATCTCCCAAACAGCACCACTAACTGGGGACCAATTATTCAGAGACCTAAGACTATGACAATCTCATGAAGACAATCTTATCCAGACCACAACCTTAGGCTACAATGTGAAAATGCAAACCCAGAAGCTACAAATGGTTGCTCCTTCCACTCCCCAGAAGACTAGATGACATGGGAAACTAAAACTGGCATTCAGAACAAAGTCAATTCCAAAGGAAGAAAATCCCTAGCCTCAGTTTCCCTAAGTTGTACCTCTTCTTCTCTGTTTTCCCTTCTGAATAATGTGGCCTTAGTAGATTCTTCATTTGCCATAAAGAATCCTGACTATTCAAAAGGTTAAGCTCCTTGAGGGTAGACCCAGAAAAGCTCAACTCTCACAAACTCGTTTCTCCATCTTTAAATTAGTTCCAAACTCTTCCTGTTACTATTGACCCCAAGAGGCTCGTCTTTCTTTCCCTAGAATCCCCAGTCTAATGTAGACTCAAGCACCTTTCCTTCTGGCTTATCTTGTCACCAGTCCATGGTTTCTAGCACCACCACATTCCCAGCAAGCAACAATCTCAACAAGCTTTCCTCCAGAACTAGTGGCTGCATGATGACCAGCTCAGTCTCACTGCTCATACACAAAGGCTTGAGAAGTCTGTCTTGTGCAAAGGACATGCTAAAGAGAACAGAAGACTGCTTGTATGTGTCCTGAGTCCAGGGAAATCTGTATTGTGTTTCTACTGTCTTTCATTCCCAGGTCTTGAAGATGTCCCAGGTTTGACCTCTGCACACACCCTTAGTACAGCATAAACCAGAATGACTTCCTATTATAAGGCTATCCCAGACCTGTTACATGGGTGTGGCTAAGTCATTCTTCCTGCTCAGTGGAAAGGAAACCCTCAATATACAGATGAATCTGTTGCCACTGCCTCCCCTTCTTTTTTCTTCAACTGAACCCTAGAAGAACAAAAGACCCCATATAGCAAGCATATCATGTTCAAAGATCCCTGATTTAATAATTGAGAACATCCCATTTCTTCCAATTGTTCTGAGTGACATCAGTTCCTTCCTCTGGGCCTCCTTGTGAACGTATTGGTCTGATCTCTGAAAACAGTGTTAGAGAGTCTTATGCAGGTGGATTGTTTTAAGATTTATTTTATTTAGTGAGTTTGGTAACTTAGTGAGTTATGGCTGAACTTGAATTTTTAAAACTTCAGTGGCTAAATTTTGTGGAAAGCATCAACCTAGCTAGTTCCTTCCAGTTCTAATAGCCCAGTGGCCTCTGGTTCTATCTACTAATATCTTTTTATAGAGGAAGTCTACCTTGAGTAATTTTCTTCATATTTGAAATCCATCAGAGAGGGCAAGCAGTCACAAATGAGCATTACTATAACTGTGATTGGGAGAGGTATTTGGGAGGAGGGAAATCACTGCTCAATATGGAGCACTACACAATGAATACCATTTCCTCTCTAGAAATGATACTTACCCTGCTCAAAAGAATTCTAACTTTGAGTGGCCTTGACCTCTGGGAGCCAGTACAATCAATGGCACAAACCCTGCACACTGACACCCTGGACACAAAATAATCACAGAGGAAAAAAAATCATAGGCTGCCTGTAAATCAGGGATAGAGTCACCTCAAGAAGAAAACTGAGGAGAAAGTGAGAACACGGTTCTCACTAACTGATGCTACAAGAGACTTGAGGCCTGCAGCCAACCCACAACAGACCCCCACCCATGGTGACAATCTTCTGAACCTCTGTTCTTAACTTCACTGATATTGAGCTATACTGTCTCCCTCTGTTGATTCAAACCCTAGAAAAATAAAAATCCCAGAGATGCTTGGGTTTCTTTTGTAATAAAATTACAAAAGCAAAAGTAGACAAGCAGGTTCAAAATTAAGGTAATTTTTAAAATAACTTTGGCATTTTGTTTTGTCTTGTTTTTTCCAGACAGGGTTTCTCTGTGTAGTCCTGGCTATCCTGGAACTCACTCTGTAGACCAGGCTGGCCTCAAACTCAAAAATCCACCTGCCTCTGCCTCCCTAGTGCTGGGATTAAAGGTGGGAACCACCACTGACCAGCCTTTTGGCATATCCTTTAAAGCATGAAGAGTTTCTGAACCATCTAGAGATTAAAATAACATACACTGTTTGCAAAAGTTGATACAAAGTGGATTGAAGACCTAAAATGTAAAAGTTAGAACTACAAAACTCTCAGAAGAAAATAGAAGGGGGGGAAGTGTCACATTGGATTTGGCAAAGTGTTCTTGGCTCTGACACCAGAAACATAGGCAACCCAAGTAAAGGTAGATAAACTGGAATCCATCCAAAGTCAAAACTTTTGTGCATGAACATACATTATCTATACAACAAACAGATATAGTCATAAAACATAAATGTGATAACAGGTGAATGTCTAGAATATAAACACTGAAAACAACAAGGAAATTATAAACTAGACAAAGCTTGATGGACATTCCTCCAGAAATATACATGGATGATGGATACATGAGATTCAATATTACTAATTATTAGAGAAATACCAAGAATAACAAAAATAAGATCCTGCTTCACCCTTTCAAGAATGGGTAGTTCTCAAAATGTACTGTTGGCAACAATCTAGAGAAAGGGAAACCCTTATTAACTTAAAATGGCACATGCACTCTGTAAATAGCATGGAAGTTACAGGAAACACTTCAGATGGAATCTCCTTATGATCTCGCAATTCGACTTCCAGTGTACATAGCAGCATTCCTCAAAATAAGAACAGAGTGAACTGCTAGGGGTGTGGCTCTTGTGGTAGAGTACTTGCCTAGCATTTGTGAGACTCTGCAACCCCAGAACCAGAAAAATTGTCAAAGCAGAAGAAAAATCAAGCCAAACAAGTATCAAACTTATAGACAACAAAATAGTGTCCAAACTTGAAAGGGAATGGCATTCCATGTGTGGTGTCAAATGCCTGTAATCCCAACACTTGTAGTCAGAGGTGGTAGGGTGACAGCAAGTGCAAGGCCAACCTAGAGAGACTCTATCAATGGTGGGAGAGACTCTGACATCAACATGCAACATCATGCAGCATAGATGAATCTTGAAATCATGACACTAAGTGAAATAAAAAAGAAATAAAAGAAAATTGTTGTATGCAGTGCCTAGAATAGTCAAACTCTCAGCAGAACAGAATGGCAGTTGTTCTGGACAGGGAGAAGAAGGAGTGAACTTTTAGTGGGCACTGAGTTTCAACTGGGGATGATGAAAAAGTGTAAACATAGTGGTGAAGGGTGTACAAGGCAAATGTACTTGATGTCACTGATTTGTCATCTAATATGTTTATAATGTTTTATTTCATGTTATTTATATCTTACCACAATAAAAATACAATAATATAGAGAAAGAATACACACAGTGATGATGGCACCACATGGAGTGTCTGGTACCCATTGAAGAATTTCCATGAAGATCAGGTAGGTGATGGATACAGGGAAGCTCTCCACAAGAAGAAGCGGCCATAATAGTGCTTACTGGCATCCTGAGTGGTTGATCAAATAAGAAAATATCAATAAGAGAACAACAAAAGTTAGGTTTCTCATTGAGGCAGGAGGAATGTGTAAACATGAAAGATTGAAAACTAGAAACAAACTCTGTGTTGTAAGGTTGGAACTGGAGGCATAGGTGTGAAATCATGGTTAGTCTCTAGTACACAGGTAGACAACGTAAATGCTACTAAACACATCGATGGCATATAAGAGGACCTATACGTGTTTCTGAGAATAGACACAGAGATATGATGTGTACCATTTGTTCTGTCCACCGAGAGTGCCTAGGAACAACAACACCATTACAATCATAGCAAACAACTCATTTTTAATCTCTTGTCCTTTTTTATTCCTTTTTTGTTAAAAAGAACCAGAGTACCTTACAAAATTAGTTTATTCCAGTATTGGAACAAGAAAAATACAAGGTGAGTCTGGAAAATATTTGTTATTCCAAAAAGTAAGGAACTAATCAAACAGTCAAAAATCTGTTGGAGGATGCACATGTCAACATGGAAGAATCTGAACATTAAAGACGGTGTTAGTGACAGACCATACTCGTGAGATGAAAGGGTAAAATATGAAAATGTGGGTGCTTCAGTGTTCTTACAAGGGGGAACAAAATACTCACAGGAGGAAATATGGAGACAGAGTGTGGAGCAGAGACTGAAGGAAAGGTCATCCAGAGACTGCCCCACCTGGAGATCCATTCCATATACAGTCACCAAACCCGAGTGTTCTTGTGGATGCTGGGAAATATTTGCTGATGGAAGCATGATAAGCTGTCTCCAGAGAGGCTCAGGCAGAGCCTGACAAATACAGAGGCGGATGTTCTCAGCCAACCATTGGACTGAGTGTGGGGTCCCAGGTGGAGGAGTTGGAGAAGGGATTGAAGGAACTGGGGGAGTTGGCATCCCCATGGAGGGAGCAACAGTGTCAACTGGTCAGGCCCCCCTGCCCGGTGCTCCCAGAGACTGGACCACCAACCAAAGAATGCATATGGAGGGACCCATGGTGCTGGCCACATATGTGGCAGAGGAGGGCCTTGTTGACCATCAGTGGAAGGAGAGGCCCTTGGGACTGAGGGTGTTCGATGCCCCAGTGTAAGGGAATGCTAGGAAGGGAAGACAGGAGGGGGTGGGTGGGTGGAGGAGCACCCTCATAGAGGCAGGGGAGGGATGATGGGATAGGGGGTTCTGAAGGGGAGACCTGGAAAGAGGAAAACATTTGAAATGTAAATAAAGTAAATATCCAATTAAAAAAAAAGAGAAGAAAATGAAAAGGGAAAATATGAATCTACCTGATAAAAGCAGAGCTGGCTCTAGGGAGAAGGATCCAGAAAGAAGAGAAAGAATGAGATCTTTGTACAGCTTCATCAGATGCTTATTAATTCCAAAGACAGTGAGAAATTTTACTATAGAGAAGTCCAGTGAACACCACACTGATCAGCACCCTTGGCTATAAGACATATTAAAACTACATGTCACTTTTTTGTGACATTTATGCTAGAAAATTATAACTATAAAAGAAGGCTGCTCTCTGCCTTACTCTCTACCTCATGATTAGCCTCTTTCCTTATACAGCCTGACCCACCTGCCTAGGAATGACACTGCCCAGAGTAGGCTGAGCGTTTCTACTCAGTCACCAATCAAAACAATTTCTAACAGACATAGTCACAAGACAATCTGATCCAGGCAATTCTTCAATTGAAGTTTCCTCTTCCCAGATGGTGCTAGGTTGTGAAAAGTTGACAACAGAAACTAACCAGAACGATAATAGTGGAATCACATGTGACAGTTTCCTCTATGAAGTGTATGTCAGAGGTTCTCAAAGTGGCATGCATTATTTTTTTGGGGGGGGGGGTTATTTTCATGTAGTTTTTCTGTTCTGAGTTTCTGTTATTTTCTTGCTTTTTGGTAGTCTGCTCTATTTCTTGAACACAGTTATTGGGTATATTTCTCATCTTTTTAATCCATATGCTACTTCTTATAATTTCTTTCTCAGATGCATGCTCTGTTTTAGCTCATTACCTAGCTCCATTTCCACTTTATTAATTCTGCCTTTGACTACTTCTATGTCACAATTTCATGAGCTCTTTTGTTTACTCATTTAGTTAGTTCAATGATGAACCCTTTTAGTAAAATTTCTTGAATTTTGGTTTGCTTCTTCTTCAAGTCTGCCTGTTCTTTTTTCATAATTTCCTGTTCTTACCTATTGGTTTCTCTATTTTCTAATTCTGAATATTGAATGAAATTCTTTGAAAGTTTTTCTTAGATTATTTCATCATGGTTATTTGGTTATACATTTCACTATTTCATGCATCTCTTGACTAGATTTTTTTCCCTAACTTTAGTATAATTCTATTTTCAATGTAAGTTGGCTTCTGTGCTTCCCAGACCCTAGTTCCTCCCCATATGCACCTGATTCAAGAGATTTATCTAATTCCTACAGGCCCATTCCCAACTCAGAACTTTCTCAGGCCTGTGTGAGGACCCGACACTGAACAATGATAGTTCATACATGGGAATTATCATACTCATTGGCTATGAAATTTGTAAGAACCTCTGCAGTATAAACAGTCTTATGGTGTGGTGTTTTAAATGAAAATAGTTCCCATAGGCTCATCGGGAGTGGCACTATTAGGGGTTATGGCCTTGTTGAAGTAGATGTGGCCTTGTTAGTGTAGATGTAGCCTTGTTGGAAGAAGTGTGTCACTGGGGGATGGGCTTTGGGGTATCAGGCATTCCCTGCTGCCTGCTGATTCAGATGTAGAATTCTTGGCTCCTTCTCCAGCACCATGTCTGTCTGCATGCCACCATGCTTCTTACCATCATGAGAATGGACTAAACTTCTTATGAGCCAGCTCCAACTAAATGCTTTCCTTTATAAGAGTTGCCATGGTCATGGTGTCTCCTCACAGCAGTAGAACCCCTAACTAAGACATATAGTAAAGTTCTCTATCCATCCTTCTCCTGGTCATAGAAAGGTATTAGGGTCTTTTCTTACATCTCTTTCTGAATGACAAGTATCATGAAGTAAGCCTGCTAGGCTTCCCCTTATTGCCTGAAACTGTGCTTTGAAAAATGGAAAAGCTAGAATTGGAGAAGGCCTCCGCTATACCCAAGCCACCACAGTGCACACACGCATATGCACATACACACGTACACACGCACACAAACACATCACACCACACGAAGACATGGGCACAAGTGCAATTGTTGACCTGAGCTCCATCCTGACCACTGACTGGATTCTGAGACACTGTCATCTTCTTGTTCTAGTTCTCACCCACCTGAAGTTGGAAACTGTGTAACAGGCCCTGTATTCACAGTTTATATTCTTCATCTTGTCACTATTCACAGCTCTAGAAGGTAGACGTTCTTTATAGCCATTTTTTACACCAAGAAGATGAAACAGAGAAGCAGAGTCACTAAAGAGGGCCACACAGCCCAACCCAAGACTCAGCCCAGACTCAGTGTCATTCAAGAAGGTCACATAGCCCAACCCAGACCAGTGATTTCTTTCCCTCATTGTTTCCTTCACCCACCTGGCCCTTTCCTTTGGAACTCCACCCTTTCTACAAGCTCATCTTTAACTTTCTTTGGAGCTACTCTGAGGAGCCCTTCAGGAAATGACTTCTCAAATTTCTGAGTATCAGTCACCCGGAATATGCAACATTTATTAAATTAGTAAATGGCCAACTGAATAAAAGCTACATTAAAGTGGATTGTAATCAGCCTGCAGCTCTTCCTAATGAAGTTTCAAGTCCTTTCTTAAAGAAGCTGTGTCAGGGTGAGAGGTGACTAGACTCCTTTGCATCATTCCCAGGAAGAAGCACTTAATGCAATGAAGTCTCAGACCTGTCAGAGGACTTCTGTGAGCTGGGCTTCCTGGAAAGAGTTCTTAAAGTTCCATTTGCATTAAAATGACCTCCACTCTAACTCTCAAGGCCACTTCCTTAGTGTAGACCAGTGAGACTGAGATCCATTCAAACAGGAGGAAATCAGAGTGAATTTGACTGCTGTTATATCTTCCTGCTGTAACCCTTCTGAGGGAGAAGATGAAACTGCTTCATAAATGAGGCTGTTGCCAAGTTTAAGTCTGCACACTGTCATCTCAACCCCGGTGCACATTAACTAAGAATCCTGGAAGACACAGCTCAGAACCTTTGTGTCTCTGGCTTCCCAGCATAAAGTTGAATCCCCTTGAACTGAGTCTGAATTGTAGGTGAGGATCATCTCACATGTTTCGTTTTCTTAAGTAAAGTTGCAATAACCAAATATCCTCAAACATTTCTCACTTGTTATCCAATTATCTAACTTCACTGCTGTTCTTCCTCTTTATATATGAGTCAGGGTATACGTTATGTTGCAATTCTGCTGCTCTCTTTGTATCATTAGTAAGTTCAGGACCGGTCCACCTGTGATCAGAAGTCACCCCATTCCTGAACTGGCTCTTTAGAGGCAGGCAAAGTATCCACAGATCCTTAGAATGTTCAAGTCCCTCTTTGGCCAGCCTGCTGCCTTATTATTGCTACTTTGTATGAAATGAAGTTCTCAGAGGTGGAAAAGCATCATGGTATGAAAAATTATGTAAGACATATAACCAATAGAACCCTTAAGGTTGTGGAGAGTTGAAATATAATGGTTCAAAAATGATTTATCTTGGTTATCCTTAGCCCTTAATAGACAATTACCAATGCACCTCTGTGTCTAGCTTGACATGTTTGTGACAATTGGGTAAATCCTTTTGGAATATACAAGCAGACCACTAGCTCCTACTTCCACAAAAGTTAATAATGTCACCAAATAGCACCTGAGGCCTGTAACAGATGTTCTCACTTTGTACATATACTTGATGAACCCACCAACATAGCTTAAAAGTGTCTCGACTCAAGACTTTCTTTGTTCTGTTATTATAAAAACTTCATGAAACTATCACATGTTCAATCATAGTGTTAGGAAAAACCTGCATCTGTGTTCCTAGGAATTGGAAACTCATATTTGGCTGCAGAGTAGACTACCTCCTATTCTTTAAAAGGAGGGATCTGCATTTTGCATAAACAAGCCCAAATTAGAGCTTCAGGACTTCCTCAACCAATGTTAAATAAACTAATAAGCTAAGTCCTACTTGCCCTACCAACTCCAACTGAAGGCTGTTCCAAGTAGCCTTTCCAGGGGTTCTATTTGCTGCATCCCCAGCACTTGAGCTCCTTTCCTGATGGCATCAAAAGGGCACAGAAAAGAAGTACAGCCTATAGAATGTCTGCTCTGAGCTCACGTGAACATTCCCTTCTGCTAGATCCTCCAGTTAAAAATGTATCCTTGAGTAATTGAAGTTTCTCTTCTGGGCAATTATGAATGGGATTTACAAAGGACTGGAAGAAAATGAGAATCCATACAGATCTAGAGCCAGCAAGTGTGTGTTCTCATGCTTGAGGCAGTACTATATGAAATCATTAAAGAATTTCAAGTGGAAGACATGCCTGTGCCCTTCGTACTTAGTGGAGACAGGACAAGCAGTCAGGATGGAGCTTAGTTCAAGCACAAGACCGTTCCATACTCTCACATAAATCCTTGAATTCTGGCATCCCCCTTAGTATCTTAGTGCAAAAAGGTCCCACACCCTTCTACTTAACCCACAAAGAAACAGCAAGAGTCCACTGAGCAGCTCCTCTTTACAAAGGTGTCAGTTACATTATTTAAGACACTCAATTCTGCTAGAGAAAACTCAGAAACATAAACAAGAAGTAAA
This sequence comes from Rhynchomys soricoides, assembly GCA_019843965.1. Taxonomy (NCBI): domain Eukaryota; kingdom Metazoa; phylum Chordata; class Mammalia; order Rodentia; family Muridae; genus Rhynchomys; species Rhynchomys soricoides. The sequence continues at coordinate 4,003,065 of JADRCH010000198.1, forward strand.
ACTAAGTACGAATGCAAATAGCTCATGAAACAGGAGCAGAATCATTAGCTGTGTTACATGTATAATTAAAGTAGCAACTTCTGGAGAGCTGTTAACACAGCTCAAATAGCCAAGCATGTGTGTGCTGAACATTCAAAACAATGGGAAAATCAACAGGTACCAAATATTCACAATTCACAAAATATACATGAGGCACCTGAGTCTCCAAATAGTCATAGTCCATACACATGAGACGTGTGGTATTTATAAGACCCTTTGCCAACACCTAGTCTGGCTCAATGAATCCTCTGCCAAATGAAACCCACAGTACCTCTGCAGGTAATGATGAGTTACAACCAAGAGCCAGCTGTGACTCCTGCTGTATATCTCAGAGTGTACTGGTCCCAAGCACCTTTCTTGACCTCAACTTTAATCTTTGTAAGTTCTATATCATCAGGAAAGGTCTGATGTCACAGAGATGGAAAGGCATAGGAAGCTGTACACAAACGGGGATCAGAGTTTGTGGTCTTTCTCCCATAAGTGCATTCTCTGCAGCTCCCTTCCACTTGCATCAACCAGTGTGTTTGTATACTAAATCATGCTTTGCAAGCTTCGTAACAAGGTCTATGGGGCCTTTCTGTTAAGAGGCCTTTCTGTTAGCTGGCCTTGGAGTTAGCATTGTCTCCAGATAATTTCCACTGGGCTACCTTTAGATAAACATTTCCCCTTACAGGATGCCCTTGACATTCTGATACAGGAAAACAAGCAATATGTTTGGAGTTTGTCCTCCTGGATTTCAAAACTGCCTGTGCTTCTGCTCTCTTAAAACTTTCATCCTCTCTAGATCTGTCAAACTAGAGTGGTAACGCCCTCTCACAGAGCTGTTGTTAAGTGATGGCATTTGTGAAAACATTCTGTAAAGCCGCTAAAGTTGAATGGCTTTTTCTATGACATGATGATAAAATGTTTCTTGATTTATATTTCAGCATTGGTGAAGATGCGAATCCAGGGTAAGTTTATCCTGATATGGATATTTGAGAGTCCCATTAGCAGAAGTGGAGGAAGTATCTCCTGTCCTCAGGGAGGCCCTTGAGGGGCTGCTCAGACACATGCACAAAGGCTGCTCCTCTCCTCATGGGCTAGGACTCAAATCATCTCTCCAACAACATGACCATCCTCTGAGCCCCAGATCTGCTCCAGTCTCTCAAGCCCAAGTGCTGCTGGCATTAGCTTGGGAACAAAGAGGTTAACATCACAGAGCCCTGGGCTAAAAAAGACATGGCATGGAGTAGAGGTCAGCAGGAACTTCTTGTCTTGCTCTGTCACTGTGCTCCCTTGGGCAAGTTATCAGTAACCATCTGTAAAATGGGTTTACTAAGGATATCCACCATGCAGAGTTGTTCAGGTTAGGCAGATTAAGAGATGCTTGGAATGGTGGTCATGCTTTAATTCCAGCATGAAGGAGGCAAAGAATGGCAGATATCTCTGAGTTCAATACCAGCCCAGTCTACTCAATGAGTCTCAAGCCAGTCAGGGTTACATGGTGAGATCTTGCCTCAAAAAGAAAAAAATGCCTACAGCAGTGCAGTGTCCAGCATTAAAAATGCACTAAGAGATCACTGCTACTACTTTTATTTATGTGTGCATGTGTGTGTGTCCTCTCTCTCTCCCTCTCTCTCTCTCTCTCTCTCTCTCTCTCTGTGTCTGTGTCTGTGTGTGTGTGTGTGTAGGTAGGTAGGTAGTAGGCCAGAGAATGGTTATCATCATTTCTGAGGTGTCATCCACCTAATTTCTTGAGAGAGGCTTTTTCTCTAGAACCTGAGACACACCAATTAGACTAGTCTCTCTGGCCAGTGAGCCCTGGAGATCTGCCTGTCTCCACCTCCCCAGCACTAGTACTCAAACGTAGACCACTACCCTTTTTAAACATGGGCTCTGGAACTCAAACTTTGGTCATCGTACTTGTGCAGCAAGCACTTCCCAGACAGCCATGACTCCAGCCCTACTATCAACCTTTCTACAGTGAAAAGAAAGGTAGTGACAAGAGCCATTTATTCCTTATGTCATGTGATGGTCTGTATATGCTTGTCCCAGGGAGTGGCACTATTAGGAAGTATGGCCTTATTGGAGTACATGTGTCACTGTGGGCATGGGCTTTAAGACCCTCACCCCAGCTGCCTGGAAGTCAGTCTTCTACTAGCAGCCTTCAGATGAAGATGTAGAACTCTCAGCTCCTCCTGTACTACGCCTGCCTGGATACTGCCATGTTCCTGGCTTGATGATAATGGACCTCTAAGCTAGCCCCAATTAAATGTTGTCCTTATAATAGTTGCCTTGGTCATGGTGTCTGTTCACAGTAATAAAACCCTAACTAAGACACGTCATAAGGGACATATAATAAAATGTACACACCTTCACAATCTGAGGAGCACCCCCC